>SMGU01001049.1:0-11393 GCA_004348175.1 Puccinia novopanici
AAATAAAAAATTAAAATAAAGACAACATACTTTCTCCTTCCCTTGAAATTGCCCTGCCCAGCCAGAAGGACAGTTTTTCCATTGCCAATGCATACAATCAAGTGATCCTAGCATACCCGGGAAGCCTCTTTTTGTGCCAATGGTGAGAAATCTCTCCAAATCCTCAACGGTGGGGTGTCTGAGATATTCAGCTGAATAGATGTTGACTATTGCATTGCAGAATTTGTCCATGCTTTCTAGGGACGTCGACTCAGATAGCTGCAAATATTCATTGTTGCAGTCGGCAGCAGCGCCATACGCAAGCATCCGGAGGGTTGCGGTGATCTTGACTATGGGTTGTAGGCCCCATCATCCTAGTGCGTCCGGCCTATGCATAAATTAGGTGTTGTGGTTTTTGATTGCCTTGAGGATCCTCAAGAACAGCGGCTTGGACATTCTGAAACGGCGCCTGAAGATGGTGTAATCATATAACGGACTCGGCCCAAAGTATTGGTCCACAAGCCGCTGATAGCTCCCCTCAAAGTCACGAGGGCGATTTGGCCTCTTTCCTTGCTTTGATCCACCATGTGAGGGTTCAATTTTGCTGGGATCATTGTCCAAAAACAGGATGGTGCCTTCACAAGAAGGGTGTTTCTTCTGGCGTTGGACCTGGCAATGAGTCGCTTTCTTTTGACAAAGAGCTTGACAAGGGAACTGACTTTCATTTCAATTATTTTAACAGGTTGGATGATTTGTTGGAGAAGGATGATTTGAGTTTTGCGGGGGCAATCAGGGGATATGCTTTCACGTACCAGAAGTACTAAATTGGTCCCGCCTGGTGGAAACCACCTTGTAGGGGAGGGACTAAAAGTGCGCCGCAGTCGCGCGAGCTCAAATTTTAGTCCCTCATATAGACACGCGCGGTGGAGATGGTCTAAGCGTCTACAAATGCAGAGACATTAGCCTAAAATTGGCAGCTTAAAATCATAAAATATCAAGCACAAGAAAGTTTTTTGCCCGGTGATTGTCAGAAATTTTTTAATTTGTTGTGATGTGTCCCTGCGACCAAACTTCAGGGAAAATGCCTCTATGATTTTATGTCCAAATTTTGGATACCATCAAAGATGAACTGCAGGTAGCAGGAATGGATGACATGATTCAAATCAAGTATACAAGATAAGCCTTGTGTTGTCCTCTCTGGTCCCTGGTGGCCCCACAAACATTCACAGAAGAACACTGCATGAATAATGGGCATAAGGGCCAGGAGAGTTGAAATGTAGTAACCATGATCTTCTGCTCTGGCTCATGATGTACTGAGAGAACACTTAATAAATTGAGCCAAACTTACATGCACACTCACTGTGCATGTTGCACCCATGAAAAACAGAATTGGTTTGCAGTAACATGGATCAGGTCAAGCATTGTTGTGAGAGTTTTCTTTTATTCATACTATTCTCATGCGTTGGTGAAGCACACCTCTTCTGGTAGCACAGTGAGTTCGGCTGTGTACGCCCTGAGCTATCCTGATCATCGCCGGGCTAATGTGTTCGATCCCTAAGGGCGATAATGATAAAGACTTGTGGCGTGAAGGGCCGCATGCCGCACATTATTATACTTGCTGTGTGCGCGGTCATTATACTGATGGCAGGGATCGGCGGGGTGTCTGGAAATCCCAGAGTGCCAGGTTCCCCGAAGTTGTGCGAAAAATGCGCGAGCATCGTCAACACCCCAGCCGAGCGGCACTCGGAAATGAAGCTGGTCAAGTGCCTACATGGTTGTCCGGGACTCATCCAAGACGATGCCGGCAAGGTGCGCGGCTGTGCAGCCTTGCGACCCTCCTACTACGGCGAATGCGAGACCTGCGGATACGTTTCGACCCCTGTCTACGAGTCCTGTAAAAACGGTCACTCTCCAACTTAGAATTCCCTACGCCCACCTCGCATGTTTTAAAACCATACTACGTATATGTGCAAGAATGTTTTATCAGTTTTTGTGTTACAGGCGGCCATCATGTCCTCTGATGCTGGTTTTTGAACCGCTTTTGAGCAACGTGTTGAGTTTAATTTGAGCAGTGATGAGTAGTTAGTGATAGGCACAAGATAGGTGTGTGACAGGAGTCAAATATAAGTTTGTACCACGAAGATGAAAATACTCAGAGTTCATCCTACACCACGGGAACACAAAAAGTTTATGGGAACCATTTTTCAACGTTTTTGAGGTGAGAAATGGTTTCCCAAACAAATTTTGTTAATTTGACGCTTGGTCATCAACTAATTGTGGGCAAAAAAATGTTTTTCCAAAAATTCACCAAAATAATATGTTTTTCCGCATGAATTCCATGGATTCCACTGATTTTCAACGTATTGGGCTGAAAGGTCAGTTAAACGTTTTCAAATCGTCAGTTAAACGTTTTTATTTTGGAAAACGGTCAACCTTGAGAACTTATAACATTCAATGTCCTTGCCATCAACCATCACCAACCAAATCTCGCCGACAACCAACCCCACCATGGCCTCCAATGCAAACTTTCCGCCAACCAACCCCAAACAAGAGATCAGTCTCACCTTCAAAGTGTGGGTCCGCAAAGACCTCCTCTGTGGCAAATGGCTGAAGCGGGCATCAGGCAACGGTCACTATCTACTCGTCAAGCCCAAATGTCCATTGGCCCACTTACAATTTTTTTTGGCTATCAAATCCTATTCCAACTTCAAGGGCTGGCTCAACATCCATCTCTGCAGGAAAATCCGTGAAGTCCCCCTGTGGCTTGTCATTGGCAAAGCAGATGACCTCCTTGAAGTTGACTGGTCCTACAAAATATGCAAATTGAGTGACAGCCAAGATTCTTACCACTGGTTCACAAAGGGATGTGGCCAGAAAGTTTTTGATGAATTCTTATGTGCACTCAAGGATTCCCCGCCCACCACTAAAATCTCAATTGAGATGAAAATGGACCAGCCAATACACCCAAATCTACCTGAGCCAGAATTTGTACGTCTTTCTCTTTGTCCTAATCAGCTTCTGTATGTGTGGAACTGATTGATTTTTGAATTCATTCCATCTAACACACCCGTAGCAATTGCAACCCTACTACAGTGATGCTAGCATAGAAAGCCCAACAAGCCCAACAGCCCCTTGGTCAACCCTTCCCCAAAGCAAAGAAGAACCGGCAACCGCAGAGACCTGTCATTGGCCAAGTTCCTTGAGGAGTGTCACCTTCCACCCAATGACAAGGCAATCTGGAGAGTTCTCAAGGTTCACCAGATCTACCACTGGTCAGCCTTCCTCAACGTGAGCAGAGCTGAATTGAGGCCTTGGGCTTTGTATTTGGGCCCTCTCACCAAATTGTGGCTGCTATGCCAAGGACTTTGACCCACTATGAGCTCCCTTAAATCTTTCTTATATTTAGTTGTATTTTTTATCCTTTTCTTTGTTTTTCTTATCAATGGAAATTCAATCAGATCAATGATGACTAACTAATAGTATGAATGGGGCATAAACACTTTGGATGGGAATAGCATGGAAAATAAACTATTTGGATTGGCTGACTTCACATCAGTGCACCAAAACATCAACCTCTTAAACTATTTGGATTGGCTGACTTCACATCAGTGCACCAAAACATCAACCTCTTAAACTAACTGGTACCTAGTAATCATGAGCTTTCCTATAAATAGAGCTCATCTACACCATAATTCTCATCTACACCATAATTCTCATCTACACCATAATTCTAATCTACACCATAATTCTCATCTACAACATAATCAAAACCCCAATATTGGTTTTGGCAATAATAAATATATAACCACACATCAAATTAACAAGTGAGAGACATCAAAGTGAAATGTGAGTGAAATGTAAGAGAAGTGATTGAAGATGGGGTATTACCACTAGAGGATTTGAATATAATGAAATCCTTAAAAGTAAGAAGTTATAAGAACTAAGAAATAATCATTTCTCAAGCTTTGTTATCATCTTGTGATAAATTGGATGAAAGGCGTTTTCTTGGGCACCAGCTGCTTCCTTCTTCTTCAAGTCTTTGATTGTTTTAAAATAATTGGCCAACACTAAAGCACCGGTAGGACCATCTCCTTCCATTTCCTTGGTAAGACAATTGAAAGGCTAACATAGCAATATTATCAGTTGAATGAACCACATCAGTAAAAATATTATGATAACTGACCTTCAACTAATCTTTCAAATGCTTGATTTGCATCCAATTGGATTGGTTGAAATGGATTTCCTTGAAGTAGCCCAACATCTTACAGTTTTGTTTGCGGCTCTGCCTGGCGCTCTGATCTTGGAATTTGAGCAACTCATCATGGAGCATTGCATTGATTACATATTTCAATAGTGTCAACAATGGCCTGATTCTTTTTATTCAATGAATGACTCACATCTCTTGCATTATAGGCACGCCTGCGGCTTTCATACTTGATGTTCCAGCATATCCCATAACCAGCAATGAGAGGTTCTAGCTTTTTACCTTCTATTGCATCAGCATGTCGTTTAAAGCCCTGTCACCACGCAGCCAAGCTAGTGATCCTTTTCACAACAAAGTCCAACTGTGAAAAAGAGGTTGTTAATACTAGTATTATCGAAACAAATAGAATATACACAAATTTTGAGTCAATTCATGCAACTTGTTGGATTCATTTCTGTTTGTGGCAGACATTTTATTTTTGTTGGATTGTTGACTTGTACGACTATTGGCTTCATCGGCATCGTTGTCTTTCTTCTTTCCAGTATCATCATCATTGTCTTTCTTCTTTCCAGTATAATCATCTTCTTATTCTGCCATATCCTCTTCTTACTTGTCAAAATCATCAGTATCAACATCACAATCGGATCCCTCTTCTTCCACACCATCTTCCTCTTCATCTTCCTCTGCAATGGACTTCAGATTATTCAAGTAGGGAACAGATCCAAGAAAGGCTTTCTTGAGTTTGGGTGGGGGAGGGGCTTCAAGACCAAGTTCGTTCAAGCCAGCATTTACAACCAATGCCATCTTGTGACAAAAGCACTTAATATGCACTGTTTCCCAGTCCCAATCAAGGTTGGCTCCTTCAAGTTTCTCAAGTTTTTGATGCATTGTTTTGGCCATTGTGTTGTTTTTGGAACCAGAATCAGTTGTCTGGCAAAGCATGTATATATCACAATACAAATCAGTTATGTTATTTGAATATTTGGTAAGAAACAATGAACTAATACTTATCTTTTTTTGAAGGTCATGCTTGGCCAATACATTGACTATTGGATCTGCCAACAAGCTTCCTTTGTGGTGCCACGCAACAAAATTTATAGAAAGATGTTGAAAAATTTAATTCCAATCATTATCAATAAAAGAGACCAATGCACCGATGAACCCAAAGCGGTTTCTTTTGGTTGTCCACATGTCATGGATTAGGCTGAACTTGCTATTGGTGGCCTGTTGGAAGAAAATCAATAAATCTCAATCAAAACTTTTCGAAATGAAAAGAGTAACATACTTTCAAGCAATTGAGCATTGCCTCTTGTAAGTCCAAATATATGACACACCCAGAGGTTGCAGCCCATTTCCGTTTAATCAAAGTCAATCCAGGTTCACAGTAGTGAAAGGCAGCTCAAAGATACGGGTCTTCAATACGGTTCCATGGGATTGCTTGACATAAAAGCCACAAATATAGGATGTTATTGAGAGTTTTTTTATTAAACTTTTCTGCTGTGTTGAAGTGACTAGCAATTGATCCGTCTTTGGTCTCTGACTTTTTTTTACTTTGCTGCAAAGAAGTGGGAGGAAGCTTGGCACCCTGGTCAATTGCTTTTTGACGTTGTGGGCATCCATCTGAAATACTTCCAGTTTGACGAGAGCCATCACAATGGGTCCTAAGATTGGACAGGCTGCTTCCAGATACAGGGACATCTTTCCTGCACCACAAACATTTATAGGTACCTGGTGGCTTATTATCAGGCTTCCATAAGACAATTAAATCAGAATATATCCCCAAAATATTTTTCTAATAAAGATTTAATGATGGATGTTTTACTTACATCCCCCTTGCAAAGATATGGTTCAGAAAAGAAGCTCTTGATGTCATCAAACTCTGGATTCTTCCTTTGACGTTTATGTTTGACTTGAGCGTTTTCCTCATCTGAGTCTTGAGCAAGATTGATGACCTGGGATGAGCTGGGATCAATGGTCGATTGAGAACAAGTGGGTGGGTTCTTTGCAACCTTCTTGCCCTTCTTCTTGGAAGCAATTGGTGTGATTTGTGATTTAGTTTCAGATTCAGAGGGAACATTCGTTTGTTTTTTTGTTGGATTGTTGGTGATGGTGACGATATTGGTTGGTTGGCCTATGGAACGTCGTGAATCAGATGAGGGCTGAATCATACCAGGTCTCTTCACCAGTGTTGTGACTCTGGAAGTTTGTCGATTTTGACCCTCTGATACATTGCTACCGTATCCAGCTTGATTGACTGAGGCAGATTGGGTAGATTGAGCAGGCATGTTGAGTATTTGAGTATAGAGTTTAAGTCGTTGAAGATTTTGAGTATCTTGTTAAGCAGTGATGTTTTTTATTAGTGATGGGAACTTTGGTGTGTAGAATATAAACACATGTAGTCTCAGCCTATATTACCTCTGGGGGGCTCTGGAATAGCTGGTGTTGACTAAAACACTCATTGGAACGATCATAATTCCATAGGGACCACATCAGCATGCATTGGCCTGCCCTGGATTGGGGTGGGTTTGAATGGCCCACCTTGAACACATCACTGAAAAAGAAACTTGCTCAACCACCTGCAGTTGACATGCAGAAATTGCAAAGAAGCTTGTGATGTTACTCAAACCTTCCTCAAAGAGTGACTCAACCAAGCTTTGATGCACAGTCACTGTGCATGCTGCACAGTGACTGTGCCAAAAAATCTACATATGCAGACAGGTGGAGTTTGGATGGCAGCTTGGCTGGAGCATTGTGCATGCCAACTGCAGGCAGTTGACTGAGTATTTTTTGCAGTGCATGTAGCCACAGCCTGGTGGGGCTTTGGAATCACTGTTGTTCACAACACTGTTCTGAAAGCACTTGTTCACATTGGATCCACATCAACACTCCTGTTCATGAATAGCCATTGTTGACCACCAAACTCATTGGACAGTGCATTTTGAAATAGGTTCCATTTCAGCATGTACTACTGTTGCATCAGCCTGCTCTCAATTTGGGGGGGGGGGTGGGGGGGTTGGAAGGGCCAACAATATCAAACACATGTAGCATTGGCCTTATGGCCCTGGGGCTTTGAAATTTCTGGTGTTGACCACCATAAATTATATGAGAAAGCACTTGATTATATAGGGTCCATGTTGCACACCTGTTGTATAAATAACTGTTGTTGACCACCAAACTCATTGGGAAGCACTTGTTTGCATAGGGATCACTGCACATGAGTCAATATCTCTATGAGGACTTCCCTGGGGTCTTTGGAATAAGCCAAATTGATGATAACACCCATTATGATTGGACTATTATTGGTAACTAATTCCAGTAGAACCATGTGAACGTCTGGAATATGGTTGTTCACAAATTTAGAAAATTTTTATCATTTTTGAAACCAATGAATTAAATCAAAAGAATTAAATGATTGGAATACTATAATTTTACAATGAATCAAATCATTTGAGATCAGAAGACTTGGAAAACCATCTGAAATTATGAGCAGAATAAAATATGTAATAACAACACTACAATCTATACAGATTGTTGTATATATATGTGAGAATATACTCCAACACTCCAAAAAAACTTATTTCTAGTAATAAGTACACTAATATTAGGGGCGCGCTAAACTGACGCCCCTCAATTGACGCATCCACACCCCAAAAAGGTGTGGATACAAGTTGACGCCCAAAAAAAGGGTGTCAATAAGAGTTGACACCCCATATAGCGGCTTCAACTCTTATTGATGCCTCTGTACACCCAAAAAGGGCTTCAATACAAGTTGACGCCCTCAAAAATGGGTGTTTACTGTCATAGAGGGCCAAGAAAGGTGCTTGGATGGCCACAAAGGACCATGGACACCTTTTGAGGCCTGCTGGAGTAGGAGAAGGGCCAGCCCATTTTTCAATAAAATATTCTGGGCTCAAATACATGTATTTTTTTGAATTTTAAATTTTCCTCCTTGTCAGAATCTCACATTTCTTTCCGCTCACATCCTCTCACCTCCCCCTGTTCCTGTTCCTGTACAGGCCAAGTGGCCTATCCCCTGTTCCTGTATGACCAAGTGGTCATCCTGTTCCTGTCCCCTGTCCTGTCTCCTGTCCTGTCTCCTGTCCTGTCTCCTGTTCTGTCCCCTGTCCTGTCTGACCAAGTGGCCTTGTCCTATTTTGTGCAGGCCCCCTTTGGATCTTGCAAGGGTATAAAAATATGTTTGAATAACTGGAAATAAAAACCAAACTAGAAGAGAGAAAAACAATCAGAGAATAGGAAAAAAGAGGAAAAGAAAGAAGGAATAACCGCATACCACTGAGCCTTGATAAGATTTTGATAATGTAAGGAAGACAAGAGAGGACAGAAGATGATTGGAGGAGAAGTGGGCTAAGAAGAACAAGAGAGATAAGATCAAAAGAAAATGAAGAAAAGGGTTAATGCGACATCAAACACAGGAAGGAAAAAGAGGAAAGGAAACAAACAGATTTGGAGGAGTGGATTGATTTGAGGAGGATTTGTGGAGATGTTGAATTTTTGAAGACCTTGACGGTGACTTGAAGATCTTGAGGAAGATGAGTTTTATCAGCTGAAGAAGATGATGGCTTGAGACGAGGTTTCATACATTACTGGTTGAAGAGCTTTTGCTATGGATCGATCGACGAGTGCAGTTGACGTGCTGAGGAGTCTGAGTTTTTCTGGTCAGATTGATCAGTGAGTCAACTAGAACTTGCTGATTGAGCTTTTATCTTCAGCCAATATCACCACAACAACCCTAAGCGGTTGATCTAGATTGATAGCTGCGGAGCAATGAAGGGGAGCGTATTTGGAGCGGAGAGAAAAAAGAGCGCGGCGCAAGGCGTGAGGGAGGCTTAATTTCAACAAAGGGGGCTCTCTAGTTGTCACTATTTAAGTTTTCTCCTCACCTTATGAAATAAAGCATCGAGTTTGAGAAATTATCATCCAAAACCACCCCAGCTCCTTGGTCCTTTCTTGCCCCTCAAGAAAGCCCCTATCGTCCTTCTCAGTATCTCAAGCTGAAATCTCAACACTCCTAAAATTTGAAGGGTTTAGAATTTTATGGTTTTTTTTAAATTTAAAACTTTTGAGATATACAATAATTATACCTATCACTGCAAAAAAAACTTGATCAACTGCCTGCAGTTGACATTTAGCATGCTCCAGCCAAGCTGCCATCCAAACTCCAAATGTTTGCATATGTAGATTTTTTGGCACAGTCACTGTGCAGTGTGCACAGTGACTGTGCATCCAAGCTTGGTTGAAACAATATTGGAGAAAGGTTTGAGTAACACCACAAGCTTCCTTGGACCTTCAGCATGTCAACTGCAGGCAGTTGAGCATGTTTTTACCACAGTGTATGGCACACTTATTTTTCCATCAATTGTTTTGGGTGTCAAATTGGAACATCTTGGATGAAATTAAATTTTTTCCTACAATTTGAAGGGTGATGAATTTTATGGTAAAGTTTATTTCTGCAAAAAAAAATTCTTTCCATTTCTTTTGGTGGGATACCCACAGAAAACTGGATGTAGTGCCAAAAATATTACAGGGATTTTGTTTGTGGGAAAAACAAAATTTACCATTAAATTCTTCACCCTTCAAAGTGTAGGAATAAATTTTTCTTTCATCAAATATGTTCCAATTTTACACCCAAAAAAATTGATGGAAAAATAAGTGTACCATAGATATAATCATTGTAGATCTAAAAATTTTCAAATTTGAAAAACACCATAAAATTCTAAACCCTTCAAAGTGTATCAAAAAAATTTAAAATGCAAAACAAAACATGTATTTGAGCCCTGAATAATTTATTGAAAAATTTTGTCCTACTCCAGCAGGCCTCAAGAGGCGTCAATGGTCCTATGTGGCCATCCACGCCCCTTTCTTGGTCCTCTATGGAAGTACACACCCATTTTGGGGGGCTTCAACTTTTATTGACGCCCTTTTTGGGCGTCAATGAGAGTTGACGCCTCTATATGGGGCTTCAACTCTTATTGACGCCTTTTTTTGGGGCATCAACTTGTATCCACACCTTTTTGGGGCGTGGATGTGTCAATTGAGGGGTTTCAGTTTAGCACGCCCCTAATATTATTATAAGTATTGATCAATATATCTTAATTCCAAAACTGATCATATAATAAAAAATATATATTGTAACAAATTCAAAACATATGATCTTTAGACTTTAGTCAAAAAAATTATTTCAGAAATCATCTAACTTCCAAAATATTAACTAGGATGATATCAACTGAAATCATATGAATCCAAGGTCCCTGGCAGTGGGATTTCCCTTTCAAATGGCTTCTACCAAGATTAAATTGATTCGGTATAAGTCAGATTAATGAACCCAAATATGATCAATTAATTTTAATTAACTAGTAGTAATTCATGATTCACTTGAAGAGAAACTTAAGCAGACTATTTGGATGAATAATTTTTTTTACTTCAAGAACTTTTGAAATTCTATGCACAAATAGATAACCCATTCTCAACCTTATAATTATGATTCTCATCCTGATTGTTATATTACTTATGTTTCCAAATCAATCTCATCTCTCAAAAAAAATTGTGTGTATAATTTTCATATCAATAGCAAAAATCAGTTTGGACCAAACTGTTAGGATTTCAGCTTGAGATCTTGAGAAGGAGGATAGGGGCTTTCTTGAGGGGGAAGAAAGGATCAAGGAGCCAGAGTGGTTCTGGATGAAAGTTGCTCAGACTTGATGATTGATTTCATATACAAGGAGAAGCTTTAAGTAGACACAACTAGAGAGCCCCTTGCAAGATCAAAAGGGGGCCTAGACAGTGACCAGGATAGAGAAAGACAGGTGACAGGAAAAGGCACAAGACAACAGGACAGAAAAGGTACAGGAGACAGGAACAGATACTGGGGACAGGAACAGGTACGGGAGACAGGAACAGGTACTGGGAAGGTGAGAGGATTTGAGCTGAAAGGAATCTGAGATTCTGAAACAAAAAAGATATGAACAAAATAATATTTAGAAAATTTAAACAAAGGAAGTAACAAGTAATAATAATGAAAGAAAAGCTAAAGCACATTTTCCAAGGAAATTATATAAATAATGAAAGTGATCAGCAAAGTAATTGGAAGCTTCAGTATAAAATCCTGTATTATATCTATTAGAAGCTTCAGTCAGAGAGGCATTGATTTGAACAGATAAACCAAGGCGGGTGAAATTCTGGCTTGAAGAGT
>SMGU01001051.1:0-16603 GCA_004348175.1 Puccinia novopanici
TCAAAATGGAATTCTGCACAAAACAAACCCTAGTCACCCACTGGAACCACCCTCATAACTCTACTGGTTTAGAAGATACATGGATTTTGTCAGTCATGGTCATTTTTGGGGTATTATTTATTCATTATCACCCATAATGCATACTTTATGCATATATATATTGAATTCCTTTTACAGATTCCAAACCACAACTTGACCCATTTCTTTCATATTGAATTCCTTTCATTCTGTTTGCATATCAAAGGACTGCATGGTATTTGTACAGCAATATTCATTCAAGCTGTGATAGGGCTGTGCTAAGCTGTGCAAGGCTGTGTAGTCAGGCCAGCATATTCTCCCTCATCTTTTTCATCTACCTTTCACTGCAAGAGAAACTCAATCAACTGCCTGCAGTTGACATGCAAGTTGCCTTTGTGCACAAAGGCTAGTTGCATGTCAACTGCAAGCAGTTGATTGAGTTTTTCTTACAGTGTTTGTCACCAAATTTCATCATCCTCCATTTCTACATTTTTCACCCTCACTCACCCTTGGCACACAATGTCCTTGGTTCAATCCCCACTGTCATCATGAATCACACAAACATCAAGAAGGCCATCATTGAAGAAGTCAGCCATAAACCTGAACCCTGAAGTCATTCCATAACAACAACATCAATATATTTTGTCAATCAAACACTCATCTTGAACACATCCTCTATCACATTAATAAAAGCTGCCAAGTGTACCTTTGTGGTCTTGTTTTCTGATAGTACAGAAATGCAGAGCTTGCAACTCCACCATACCTTTCTAAATTCAGCAAAAGGTTCTAATGAGCACTTTTGAGTCTTATCACCTTTTTACCTCTGCCAAGCTATGGAAAAATAATCATGTCACAACTTGCTGAAGCTTTGCAAGCAGCAGTGGTTGCTCAACCTGACCTGTCTACCCGGCCAAACCCTAACTCAGTGGCTCAACACACGTACTCTTGTGATTTCAAGGTAATTCTGATTAAAGTGCCTTCATTATTTTCAATGACATCGCTGTTTCCTTTGAGTGGTTATCACAGGTGTTTTTAAAAGCCCAACTGCGATCAATATTAGTTAACCCTAAAATTGACAGATATGGCCGACCACTGGCAGGGGCAAACACACTACAAAGTTTACTGTGGTTATGATGCAGGTAAGATCAAACCCACTCAACCCCCCCCCCCCAATCTTATTTGACCCCTTTGACCGCTGTCAAGCAGAAGGTCATTGACCAGCAGACCACAAAGTTTATAAATACCCATCTTCTGCCAGAATACTCAGAAGGAGACGGCCAAGCAATTACTAGTATGGTTAGGTGATAACACAATTGAAAGATGACAAAAACAACTTTGCAAAAGTGTTACATTCCATTCATCTGACTCTCACTAGCGTTAGAAGGAATCTTACCCCCACATTCAGCTTCTAGGGGGAATCTGAAGCAATTCAGGGTCCAAGCTTACGCCAATCATGATTGAGGCACGTGCTGCCTCATTTGCAGCTGAGCCTCCCAACCCAATGAAGAAGAACTTGCAACTAAAAGTGGCATTTCAAATGCAAAAACCCCAAGGTTATAACTCAAGTCTAGCATCCTACGTTTACTCATTTGTTAAATTTATTTGTTATCATTTATTTTGCTCAAATTTTCCTCTAGTTTCCTCTATTTTTCTAGTTTCTATTTCTATTATATTTTTTTTCTTCAGGCTCGCACCATCTTGACAATGAGGTTTCCCTTGGCGCTGTTTTTTTTTTTTTGTTGAGATTGAATGGGAGCCTCTTGGCTCCATTCCTCATACACGTAAATGAATTATATAGTATGATCAAAAAATACATCTATTGTGCCGGGGCACCTTCCAACCAGAGTGCAAAAAAAATACCTGCCCCAATGGCTGGCATCCAGTTTGAATTCCAAATGGCCCCAAGCCAGAGCTGGGTGACCACTGGGCTGGCTGGGACCTCATACGGCTTTCCAACCGCTCCGTCAAAAATTCAAACTTGGCTCAAAAGTCATGATGGATATTTTTGCATCCACATTGGAATGGTTCCAAACACAAAAATTGTTGTAATGAAGACGTTACAAAATCGGATTGGTTACATTCCAGTATTTTTTACGCAAAGCATCTGTTGAGTTTCTGGCTTTCTGGGCTCAAGGTCGTCAAAGAGGTGGATAAAGAAGAGTAAGGTTGAGGGCAGAGACACTCAAAAGATTCACCAGATTGGCTCAAGGTGGTGCGGAAAAAGAAGGAGGAGAACCAATGATGAGATTGCTTGTAACTAGACTAAATATATAGTCTATGTACAGTGCCCAGAAATATATTTCATTAATACAAAAAATATATAATTCAAAAGTGAGCTCATTGGTAAACAAGATTCTTTGGTGGCCAATGAAAATTGAGCTTTTGAAGATGATTATGGAGTCAGAAAAGTAAATTTTCAACATTCTTATGATTGATTAATTTTTTGATCATTGTAGGAAAAAATATCAGGGTTTTGAGAAGAAAAAAAAACATTAAAAATATGGATGAGATAGCTGCGCATCCAGAGAGAATGAATATGAAAAAATATTTCGAAAAATGAAAAATTAAAAAATTAAAAAAAAAAATGGACCCAGAAGTTTTCACCATTGAGTTGGGCCTCCATCCGCATCTAGGACAGCCTTCATTTGCTGAGGCATAGATTTGATGATGTTGATAAGTGTTTTATTTGGAAATCGTTCCAGGCTTGTTTGAGTGCTTCTTGCATCTCACTGACCAATTTCAGATGGTAGCACTACAAACAGTTTAAATTTCCCCCAAGGGGAATTTTGATAATTGGTGGGGGGAATTTTGATACTTTTTCAAAAGTTGATCAAGCTATGCCAAACTGAGCATCCTCAGCCAAAAAAAAAAAATGTGCCAAACTGAGCGAAAATCATTGGAGAATGTTTTGCTGAGTTTTTATTTTGCGGGCCTGGAAGGCCCGGCGGGCCTTAGATGCCCTGATCCGAGCCTGACCAAAAGCACATTGGAGATCATGAGCTTTTCCTGAACACCCCTTGATGTTGGCCCAATTTGCTTTTGGGTCAGGCCCATCAAAGGCCCACTGGCCTTGAAGGCCCGCAAAATGAAAACTCAGCAAAACATTCTCCAACGATTTTTGCTCAGTTTGGCACATTTTTTTTTGGCTGAGGATGCTCAGTTTGGCATAGCTTGATCAACTTTTGAAAAAGTATCAAAATTCCCCCCACCAATTATCAAAATTCCCCTGGGGGGAAATTTAAACTGTTTGTAGTGCTACCATCTGAAATTGGTCAGTGAGATGCAAGAAGCACTCAAACAAGCCTGGAACGATTTCCCAAATAAAACACTTATCAACATCATCAAATCTATGCCTCAGCAAATGAAGGCTGTCCTAGATGCGGATGGAGGCCCAACTCAATGGTGAAAACTTCTGGGTCCATTTTTTTCTTTTTTATTTTTTAATTTTCAATTTTTCGAAAATATTTTTTCATATTCATTCTCTGGATGCGCAGCTATCTCATCCATATTTTTAATGTTTTTTTTTTTCTTCTCAAAACCCTGATATTTTTTTTCCTACAATGATCAAAAAATTAATCAATCATAAGAATGTTGAAAATTTACTTTTCTGACTCCATAATCATCTTCAAAAGCTCAATTTTCATTGGCCACCAAAGAATCTTGTTTACCAATGAGCTCACTTTTGAATTATATATTTTTTTGTATTAATGAAAATATATTTCTGGCACTGTACATAGACTATATTTAGTCTAGTTACAAGCAATCTCATCATTGGTTCTCCTCCTTCTTTTTCCGCACCACCTTGAGCAATCTGGTGAATCTTTTGAGTGTCTCTGCCCTCAACCTTACTCTTCTTTATCCACCTCTTTGACGACCTTGAGCCCAGAAAGCCAGAAACTCAACAGATGCTTTGCGTAAAAAATACTGGAATGTAACCAATCCGATTTTGTAACGTCTTCATTACAACAATTTTTTGTGTTTGGAACCATTCCAATGTGGATGCAAAAAATATCCATCATGACTTTTGAGCCAAGTTTGAATTTTTGACGGAGCGGTTGGAAAGCCGTATGAGGTCCCAGCCAGCCCAGTGGTCACCCAGCTCTGGCTTGGGGCCATTTGGAATCAAACTGGATGCCAGCCATTGGGGCAGGTATTTTTTTTGCACTCTGGTTGGAAGGTGCCCGGCACAATAGATGTATTTTTGATCATACTATATAATTCATTTACGTGTATGAGGAATGGAGCCAAGAGGCTCCCATTCAATCTCAACAAAAAAAAAAACAGCGCCAAGGGAAACCTCATTGTCAAGATGGTGCGAGCCTGAAGAAAAAAAATATAATAGAAATAGAAACTAGAGAAAAATAGAGGAAACTAGAGGAAATTTGAGCAAAATAAATGATAACAAAATAAATTTAACAAATGAGTAAACGTAGGATGCTAGACTTGAGTTATAACCTTGGGTTTTTGCATTTGAAATGCCACTTTTAGTTGCAAGGTTCTTCTTCATTGGGTTGGGGAGGCTCAGCTGCAAATGAGGCAGCACGTGCCTCAATCATGATTGGCGTAAGCTTGGACCCTGAATTGCTTCAGATTCCCCCTAGAAGCTGAATGTGGGGGTAAGATTCCTTCTAACGCTAGTGAGAGTCAGATGAATGGAATGTAACACTTTTGCAAAGTGTGTTTTGTCATCTTTCAATTGTGTGCATATCACCTTAACCATACTAGTAATTGCTTGGCCGTCTCCTTCTGAGTATTCTGGCAGAAGATGGGTATTTATAAACTTTGTGGTCTGCTGGTCAATGACCTTCTGCTTGACAGCGGTCAAAGGGGCAAATAAGATTGGGGGGGGGGGGGGTTGAGTGGGTTTGATCTTACCTGCATCATAACCACAGTAAACTTTGTAGTGTGTTTGGCCCCTGCCAGTGGTCGGCCATATCTGTCAATTTTAGGGTTAACTAATATTGATCGCAGTTGGGCTTTTAAAACACCTGTGATAACCACTCAAAGGAAACAGCGATGTCATTGAAAATAATGAAGGCACTTTAATCAGAATTACCTTGAAATCACAAGAGTACGTGTGTTGAGCCACTGAGTTAGGGTTGGCCGGTAGACAGGTCAGGTTGAGCAACCACTGCTGCTTGCAAAGCTTCAGCAAGTTGTGACATGATTATTTTTCCCATAGCTTGGCAGAGGTAAAAGGTGATAAGACTCAAAAGTGCTCATTAGAACCTTTTGCTGAATTTAGAAAGGTATGGTGGAGTGCAAGCTCTGCATTTCTGTACTATCAGAAAACAAGACCACAAAGGTACTTGGCAGCTTTTATTAATGTGATAGAGGATGTGTTCAAGATGAGTGTTTGATTGACAAAATATATTGATGTTGTTGTTATGGAATGACTTCAGGGTTCAGGTTTATGGCTGACTTCTTCAATGATGGCCTTCTTGATGTTTGTGTGATTCATGATGACAGTGGGGATTGAACCAAGGACATTGTGTGCCAAGGGTGAGTGAGGGTGAAAAATGTAGAAATGGAGGATGATGAATTTGGTGACAAACACTGTAAGAAAAACTCAATCAACTGCTTGCAGTTGACATGCAACTAGCCTTTGTGCACAAAGGCAACTTGCATGTCAACTGCAGGCAGTTGATTGAGTTTCTCTTGCAGTGAAAGGTAGATGAAAAAGATGAGGGAGAATATGCTGGCCTGACTACACAGCCTTGCACAGCTTAGCACAGCCCTATCACAGCTTTGAATGAATATTGCTGTACAAATACCATGCAGTCCTTTGATATGCAAACAGAATGAAAGGAATTCAATATGAAAGAAATGGGTCAAGTTGTGGTTTGGAATCTGTAAAAGGAATTCAATATATATATGCATAAAGTATGCATTATGGGTGATAATGAATAAATAATGGCCAACAAAAACCTCAAAATGGAATTCTGCACAAAATCCCTAGTCACCCACTGGAACCACCCTCATAACTCTACTGGTTAGAAGATACATGGATTTTGTCAGTCATGGTCATTTTTGGGGTATTATTTATTCATTATCACCCATAATGCATACTTTATGCATATATATATTGAATTCCTTTTACAGATTCCAAACCACAACTTGACCATTTCTTTCATATTGAATTCCTTTCATTCTGTTTGCATATCAAAGGACTGCATGGTATTTGTACAGCAATATTCATTCAAAGCTGTGATAGGGCTGTGCTAAGCTGTGCAAGGCTGTGTAGTCAGGCCAGCATATTCTCCCTCATCTTTTCATCTACCTTTCACTGCAAGAGAAACTCAATCAACTGCCTGCAGTTGACATGCAAGTTGCCTTTGTGCACAAAGGCTAGTTGCATGTCAACTGCAAGCAGTTGATTGAGTTTTTCTTACAGTGTTTGTCACCAAATTTCATCATCCTCCATTTCTACATTTTCACCCTCACTCACCCTTGGCACACAATGTCCTTGGTTCAATCCCCACTGTCATCATGAATCACACAAACATCAAGAAGGCCATCATTGAAGAAGTCAGCCATAAACCTGAACCCTGAAGTCATTCCATAACAACAACATCAATATATTTTGTCAATCAAACACTCATCTTGAACACATCCTCTATCACATTAATAAAAGCTGCCAAGTGTACCTTTGTGGTCTTGTTTTCTGATAGTACAGAAATGCAGAGCTTGCAACTCCACCATACCTTTCTAAATTCAGCAAAAGGTTCTAATGAGCACTTTTGAGTCTTATCACCTTTTACCTCTGCCAAGCTATGGGAAAATAATCATGTCACAACTTGCTGAAGCTTTGCAAGCAGCAGTGGTTGCTCAACCTGACCTGTCTACCCGGCCAAACCCTAACTCAGTGGCTCACACACGTACTCTTGTGATTTCAAGGTAATTCTGATTAAAGTGCCTTCATTATTTTCAATGACATCGCTGTTTCCTTTGAGTGGTTATCACAGGTGTTTTTAAAGCCCAACTGCGATCAATATTAGTTAACCCTAAAATTGACAGATATGGCCGACCACTGGCAGGGCCAAACACACTACAAAGTTTACTGTGGTTATGATGCAGGTAAGATCAAACCCACTCAACCCCCCCCCCAATCTTATTTGACCCCTTTGACCGCTGTCAAGCAGAAGGTCATTGACCAGCAGACCACAAAGTTTATAAATACCCATCTTCTGCCAGAATACTCAGAAGGAGACGGCCAAGCAATTACTAGTATGGTTAAGGTGATATGCACACAATTGAAAGATGACAAACACACTTTGCAAAAGTGTTACATTCCATTCATCTGACTCTCACTAGCGTTAGAAGGAATCTTACCCCCACATTCAGCTTCTAGGGGGAATCTGAAGCAATTCAGGGTCCAAGCTTACGCCAATCATGATTGAGGCACGTGCTGCTCATTTGCAGCTGAGCCTCCCCAACCCAATGAAGAAGAACTTGCAACTAAAAGTGGCATTTCAAATGCAAAAACCCAAGGTTATAACTCAAGTCTAGCATCCTACGTTTACTCATTTGTTAAATTTATTTTGTTATCATTTATTTTGCTCAAATTTTCCTCTAGTTTCCTCTATTTTCTCTAGTTTCTATTTCTATTATATTTTTTTCTTCAGGCTCGCACCATCTTGACAATGAGGTTTCCCTTGGCGCTGTTTTTTTTTTTTTGTTGAGATTGAATGGGAGCCTCTTGGCTCCATTCCTCATACACGTAAATGAATTATATAGTATGATCAAAAAATACATCTATTGTGCCGGGGCACCTTCCAACCAGAGTGCAAAAAAAATACCTGCCCCAATGGCTGGCATCCAGTTTGAATTCCAAATGGCCCCAAGCCAGAGCTGGGTGACCACTGGGCTGGCTGGGACCTCATACGGCTTTCCAACCGCTCCGTCAAAAATTCAAACTTGGCTCAAAGTCATGATGGATATTTTTTGCATCCACATTGGAATGGTTCCAAACACAAAAATTGTTGTAATGAACGTTACAAAATCGGATTGGTTACATTCCAGTATTTTTTACGCAAAGCATCTGTTGAGTTTCTGGCTTTCTGGGCTCAAGGTCGTCAAAGAGGTGGATAAAGAAGAGTAAGGTTGAGGGCAGAGACACTCAAAAGATTCACCAGATTGGCTCAAGGTGGTGCGGAAAAAGAAGGAGGAGAACCATGATGAGATTGCTTGTAACTAGACTAAATATATAGTCTATGTACAGTGCCCAGAAATATATTTCATTAATACAAAAAATTATAATTCAAAAGTGAGCTCATTGGTAAACAAGATTCTTTGTGGCCAATGAAAATTGAGCTTTTGAAGATGATTATGGAGTCAGAAAAGTAAATTTCAACATTCTTATGATTGATTAATTTTTTTGATCATTGTAGGAAAAAATATCAGGGTTTTGAGAAGAAAAAAAACATTAAAAATATGGATGAGATAGCTGCGCATCCAGAGAGAATGAATATGAAATATTTTCGAAAAATTGAAAAATTAAAAAATTAAAAAAGAAAAATGGACCCAGAAGTTTTCACCATTGAGTTGGGCCTCCATCCGCATCTAGGACAGCCTTCATTTGCTGAGGCATAGATTTGATGATGTTGATAAGTGTTTTATTTGGAAATCGTTCCAGGCTTGTTTGAGTGCTTCTTGCATCTCACTGACCAATTTCAGATGGTAGCACTACAAACAGTTTAAATTTCCCCCAAGGGAATTTTGATAATGGTGGGGGGAATTTTGATACTTTTTCAAAAGTTGATCAAGCTATGCCAAACTGAGCATCCTCAGCCAAAAAAAAAAAATGTGCCAAACTGAGCGAAAATCATTGGAGAATGTTTGCTGAGTTTTTATTTTGCGGGCCTGGAAGGCCGGCGGGCCTTAGATGCCCTGATCCGAGCCTGACCCAAAAGCACATTGGAGATCATGAGCTTTCCTGAACACCCCTTGATGTTGGCCCATTTTGCTTTTGGGTCAGGCCATCAAAGGCCCACTGGGCCTTGAAGGCCCGCAAAATGAAAACTCAGCAAAACATTCTCCAACGATTTTTGCTCAGTTTGGCACATTTTTTTTGGCTGAGGATGCTCAGTTTGGCATAGCTTGATCAACTTTGAAAAAGTATCAAAATTCCCCCCACCAATTATCAAAATCCCCTTGGGGGGAAATTAAACTGTTTGTAGTGCTACCATCTGAAATTGGTCAGTGAGATGCAAGAAGCACTCAAACAAGCCTGGAACGATTTCCCAAATAAAACACTTATCAACATCATCAATCTATGCCTCAGCAAATGAAGGCTGTCCTAGATGCGGATGGAGGCCCAACTCAATGGTGAAAACTTCTGGTCCATTTTTTTCTTTTTAATTTTTTAATTTTCAATTTTTCGAAAATATTTTTTCATATTCATTCTCTCTGGATGCGCAGCTATCTCATCCATATTTTTAATGTTTTTTTTTTCTTCTCAAAACCCTGATATTTTTTTTCCTACAATGATCAAAAAATTAATCAATCATAAGAATGTTGAAAATTTACTTTTCTGACTCCATAATCATCTTCAAAAGCTCAATTTTCATTGGCCACCAAAGAATCTTGTTTACCAATGAGCTCACTTTTGAATTATATATTTTTTTGTATTAATGAAAATATATTTCTGGCACTGTACATAGACTATATAGTCTAGTTACAAGCAATCTCATCATTGGTTCTCCTCCTTCTTTTTCCGCACCACCTTGAGCCAATCTGGTGAATCTTTTGAGTGTCTCTGCCTCAACCTTACTCTTCTTTATCCACCTCTTTGACGACCTTGAGCCCAGAAAGCCAGAAACTCAACAGATGCTTTGCGTAAAAAATACTGGAATGTAACCAATCCGATTTTGTAACGTCTTCATTACAACAATTTTTTGTGTTTGGAACCATTCCAATGTGGATGCAAAAATATCCATCATGACTTTTGAGCCAAGTTTGAATTTTTGACGGAGCGGTTGGAAAGCCGTATGAGGTCCAGCCAGCCCAGTGGTCACCCAGCTCTGGCTTGGGGCCATTTGGAATTCAAACTGGATGCCAGCCATTGGGGCAGGTATTTTTTTTGCACTCTGGTTGGAAGGTGCCCCGGCACAATAGATGTATTTTTGATCATACTATATAATTCATTTACGTGTATGAGGAATGGAGCCAAGAGGCTCCCATTCAATCTCAACAAAAAAAAAAAAGCGCCAAGGGAAACCTCATTGTCAAGATGGTGCGAGCCTGAAGAAAAAAATATAATAGAAATAGAAACTAGAGAAATAGAGGAAACTAGAGGAAAATTTGAGCAAAATAAATGATAACAAAATAAATTTAACAAATGAGTAAACGTAGGATGCTAGACTTGAGTTATAACCTGGGGTTTTTGCATTGAAATGCCACTTTTAGTTGCAAGGTTCTTCTTCATTGGGTTGGGGAGGCTCAGCTGCAAATGAGGCAGCACGTGCCTCAATCATGATTGGCGTAAGCTTGGACCCTGAATTGCTTCAGATTCCCCCTAGAAGCTGAATGTGGGGTAAGATTCCTTCTAACGCTAGTGAGAGTCAGATGAATGGAATGTAACACTTTTGCAAAGTGTGTTTTGTCATCTTTCAATTGTGTGCATATCACCTTAACCATACTAGTAATTGCTTGGCCGTCTCCTTCTGAGTATTCTGGCAGAAGATGGGTATTTATAAACTTTGTGGTCTGCTGGTCAATGACCTTCTGCTTGACAGCGGTCAAAGGGTCAAATAAGATTGGGGGGGGGGGGGGGTTGAGTGGGTTTGATCTTACCTGCATCATAACCACAGTAAACTTTGTAGTGTGTTTGGCCCCTGCCAGTGGTCGGCCATATCTGTCAATTTTAGGGTTAACTAATATTGATCGCAGTTGGGCTTTTAAAAACACCTGTGATAACCACTCAAAGGAAACAGCGATGTCATTGAAAATAATGAAGGCACTTTAATCAGAATTACCTTGAAATCACAAGAGTACGTGTGTTGGTTGAGCCACTGAGTTAGGGGTTGGTGGGTTAGACTGGTCAGGTTGTGCAAAAACTGCTGCTTTCAAAGCATTGGCAAGTTGTGACATTATTATCATGGCCATTGCTTGGAAAAGTCCTTGGGGTGGAGCTAAAAAAAAGTGGTTGGACCATGGCAGGAATCATCAACCTGGGTGATTGGCCCATGTGGAAGGATAAGGATACAGAACAAGTTTCACTTACATTGGATAGGACACGGAACCTCTTGAAGGTTTCATCACTGATAGCAAGGTGACTTTGAAGAAATCAAAGTTGGTCCTCCTGTGAGTTGGATTCAGGAGCTGAGTTCGAGAAGGTACTGTGAGAGAATATTGAGGACTGTGTATTTTCAAGGGGGCGGGGATGATTATCAGGAAGGACATGGACATTAGGTGACTCCGCTGAACCAATCATGGAGTGAGGTGGGGCGGCGTAAGGAGTTCCAGTGTGGTGACGACTCATAGGGCGATGGCGATCAGGGCCACTGGCTGCTTGACCTGGTTTGAGTCAGTTCGACTTTTAGCTGAAACATGTCACACGAGCGTACCGGGGTCGCGGAAATCTGGCAGCTCCTCATGTAATGGAGGTTGGTAGCTGCTATCAAGACGGGCCCAATTAGGATTGGGCGGTTCAGTATTTTGAGGGGCAACGCCTCCTGAATCATAATTGAAAATATTAATTAATCTGATCCATTGGACCGTCACGTTTCAGAGAAAAAAAAACTGACGTGGCATCAAACGGGTATTGGCCGGGATTTGATTGGGTTGGGCACTGCCATTGCCCGATACTTGGTTCCAGCTAGGGCGGGTATAGGGGTTCATGATTGATCCTGAAACGAGTGACTGAATGTGTGTGGTACTGTGCGCATGATGGAGACACACAAGGGGTCGCCCCGCTCGTGGTTTTGTTTCAACGACAAAGTGCATTTTGCATGACTGCGCATGCAACTTCACCTGACTCTGAGTTTCTTGTCTTTTTGCCTAAGTGGCCCTCTGATTCCGCACAACAACACTCATCTACACATTTGCATTCCAACAGGTTGACTGTAAGGCAACAATTAACAACCTATGCAATTTGACAACAAAGTAGTTCATAAAGGTAAATAATAAATAAAAATAGGAAATAGAAAAACATACACCCAAAAAAATGGCTTCTTTGCAAACTTAGCAGTGGTTAATCTTTCAATCCAACATTAGCAAGAAAGGTAGTTTGGTCTCCCAAGGAAGGCTCCCTACTTATCATTAGTGATTCCAAGAGTTGGCCAGTCTCCTATTTTCAACTGAAAATGTCAAACATCCTTCCAGGTTGGTTTCCAATTTGCAAATTTTCAACTCCCAGATCTTATGGTTATTAACATGATGCTCCTTTCTGTAGTTGGAATTGAATCCCATGTGGATGCAAATGGAGAAGTCAGATACTATTGTATCCTTTGCAGATCTCGTCCAATGCGATATGTTGCCAGCCATGTTAATTCACCTCAACATCAAGCTGCTGTGTCACAGATAAATACAAACTTACCCACTACAAATGATCCCATCATCCAGGTCCAACCTATCCATTTGAATGAGACTCCTATGACTTATCATGACTCATACCATCAAGATGATGTTCATATGTTCTCAGAAGACCATGCTGAAAGACTTGATACAACTAATGATTTAGAAGACCAGCAAGAAACTGATTTGATACTGGCATCCAGGGGGCTTTTGCTGGGGACTCAGATGATTCTGAGGTAGAAGAAATTCAGTTCAATCCCAACTTCAATATATCAATGATGATTGCTCAGCAACTATTTTCTGGTGAAAATTTGCCTGGTGATGTCCAACATCAATCAGTGGAACCTGTACCCCCTGATGGGACATGGTTCCCATTTAGGAGTGAAGAGGTAATTTATTGATTATTAATTCTAATTTTGATTTGAAATAATTCTTATGCTTGGTTGTGTGTTTGTGTTTTCAGGTTGCACTTGGGTCCTTGCTGTTAGGGCAGTTACATAATCTATTATCACGCTCATTGTACCATCAGATGCGTTTGATACTAAAAAAAAAAATCAGTTTGCACTAACATCTTTGATGTTAGGGCAGTTACACAATCAATTATCACACTTATTGTACCATCAGATGTGTTTGATACTAAGTGTGGGCAACATGAGGCTTCCTCATTGGGAGTCCATGAGGAATTCAAGAGAAAAAATCTGCATGATGCTCAACATTAAATTTCTTGAAGGGCATGGCTGTAAACTAATGGTTCTCAATTGAATCACACCAGGAACTGAGCAATCCATATGTTAACAAGTTTTTAGAATTTATCCCACATGATCCTATGGGCAAGAATGTCAAAGCTTTGTACCAATCAGCAAAGTGGAGGGAGGATTTACCTACAGACTTGCGTGTTCAGATGATCCGACTGGGCATGAAAGATTTTTATATCCTAGAGCCCACCAGATTGAAGACAGGTGTATGGGACAACTCAAATGGAAAAGTGGCCAAAGTGGTAATTCCTCTGTACTTCTATGTACATGAGAATGAAACTTATGCCAAGTGCATCATCCCTAAATTCCAACCAACATCAAGAATTGACCCTTATTGTTTTTGTATCTTCATACCCAGTGATCTTTCTTATAACTCCCCAAATCTTCTGTCAATTAATACTTCTGATTTTGGACAAATTACATTGATATGGAAGTGGCAAATGGATATAAGTATTCTCAAGCATGCAATAACGAGATTTTTGGTGAGTAATATGTTTGCTATACATGACTTTGGATTGATGCAGTAGAAATTGATTTATAATTAATTCATGTCTTAAAGAGGTATCTCCATCAGGAAACAAAAGAATCCCACTCCCCAATCCTTGGCGAGTCAAAGCCCGTGGCAAGATGATCCGCCATCTTCCAATTTGCTTGTATGCTGATGATACCTCGGGTAATCAGTCAAAGCAGTGGAACAAACATATTTCATACTACTTCACATGTGCAGGTCTTGGTCCATCACATACCAATCAAGAGTACTACACGCACTTCATAACAACATCAAATACTTGCTCTGCTTTGGAACTCGCAGAACAGGTGGTTAATGAGATGAATGAAATATCTACTGAAGGCTTCACGGCTTATGACACCCTCCTGTCAGAAGATGTTTTGGTGATGAGTGTTGTGTTATGTTTCCTGGCTGATTCACCAATGCATGCTGAAATCACCAGTACACCCAACCCAGGCAGTTCAAATAATCCATGCCGAATTTGTCATTTAGGGGTCATCAAGCAAGTTGAGAAGCATACAATCAAATATGTGCAAGAATTTTTGGAATTACTAGAGCACCCATGAGAATCTGGTCAGACACCCAAAAGAATGTCAAAAATTTGTGGAAAATTGCCAAGGAGGGAACTGATGCAGAGTTTGATTTAAAGGAGAAAGTGTATGGTTTGAGAGATCAGGTAAACCTTGGTATCATTCAAATCTACCAAGATGCTTCTCGACAAGAAGATCACAAAAGAATAGCCAAATTAGACAAAGATGAACAAGATCGTTTATTCAATCCATTTTTGAAATTGAAGGGTTTTGATGGAGGAAAAGATACACCAGTGGAACTCTTACATGTATACCTCCTTGGAGTAGTCAAGTACTTATTCAAAGATTTTATGAAATCTAGCAAGAAAGACCACTCAAATATTGAAGCTCGATGGGCATCTTTCAACACAGATGGCCTGCATATGGATCCAATTAGTCCGAAGTTCATGATGGCGCACTATGGAAGTTTTCTTGGAAAGCATTATCGAGTGGTTGTACAAGCAGCACCGTTTGTCCTTTTTCCCTTTATGAATGAAGCTCAAAGAAAACTTTGGTTTCATTTATGTTACCTAGGCAATATGATGCTTCAAACCATTATAGAAGACATGGAGATATACTTACACGAGTTACAGACCCACATTAACATTTTTCTCATTGAAGTCATCAAGATGTCAGCCAGATGGGCAAACAAGCCCAAGTTTCACATGCTGGTTCATCTCCCTGCAGCCATTCGACGATTTGGGCCTCCGTGTCTATTTGCCACGGAGAAGTTCGAAAGTTACAATAGTGTTTTACGCACTGCCTCAATACACTCCAATTGTCACAGCCCAAGCAGAGATTTGGCTATTAGTTTCAGTAACTACCAGAACATGAGGTTGATATTTTCAGGTGCTCCACTGTCTGATTCTAAAACTGGAGAGCACAAACAGACAAGTTGGCTGACTGTAGAACAGACCAGAACAGTTCCTCAATCACCTTTCTCTTTTCCTCTCAATCTCTCGCTATTCCCCTTCCGTTACAATATCATTCTTCATCCCTACAATCATCAACCACCATTAAATCCTCTCCCTGTACCATTTGAACTTACAAGTTCATTTCCAGGTGTATTGATTCATGAGGTTTCAACAGTCCAGCTCAATGCAAAAGAAAAAATTAGTCACAATTCCTTTGTCATGGTCAGTGGAGTCATACATAAATCAGTGAAGCAAATTACTGACTTAATTTTGATCCCCCAAACTGCTGCAGATAAGTCTTACACGTGTAGGTTGTGTGCGCAGCATCTGGCAGATTGGATCTGTTTCCAGCAACCGATTTCATGTTGAAATCAATGAATGTACTCTTCAGGGAATTGATGACTTTTATAACATGAGAATATTGGCCAAAACTGAGATGGTCTCCATTATCCGCGCACAGGTAAGCATGACACTTCAACCCAAACGAACCATTAACATTTAAACTGAAATCAGCACAATCCAATCTATAAATAGGAAATATTGGCAGTTTTAAATGTTCAGCATGACTGCTTCAGTGGAAGATGCCAAACTTATCAAACAATCATACCAGCAGAAGGCCCAAATGAGGCCCAAACTGTTGCCATGAACATATCACACAGTAGTATTAATCGCTATATATTGAATGTGGCATCACACCATGCAGCCCAATATCATAGACTGTTATCCAATTTAACGTTCACTCCCCCCAATACAAATCAAGTGCAAAGCATAGTAGAATATTCTGTGAATCAATGGGCCGCTGAAGAGGCAAGGAAGAATCCCAGCAGGGCCAAAGGAAAAGGAAAGGCAGTATAATCTAGTGAATAAAACTCAGTCATTTTTTGAAAAACTTCCTCCCTGATGATATGTTATTGGTGAGCTCCCATGAGCATCCAGAATGGGGAAAGTGATGGGCTGTTTATCTCATGGCCACTCTGTCTTGTCTGCATCAATACCTTTTTGCTTGAATCATAAATTAAAACAAGAATAAGAATGGTACATAAATAAAATTAATACAGGAATTAAAAAGATATATAAGAAAAAATTGATACATGAATATAATTGATACATGAATATAATTGATACATGAATAAACTTGATACATGAGGTAACAAATTTTCAGAAACAACAGCAAAATGTTGTAGCCTGTTTTTCTAATACCATATGAGCATCTATACTTTACAAATCCAAAGCTTTTATACATGAGTGTCTGCAAAATGATTATACATGAGTGTCTGCAAAATGATTATACATGAGTGTCTGTAATCTGATTATACATGAGTG
>SMGU01001057.1:0-13625 GCA_004348175.1 Puccinia novopanici
CCAACCCCCCCCCCCCTGGCCATGGCACCTTTCCATTCACAATAATTAGCTAGATAATAAATATGGTCAAAAAACAAGGATATATTATCAGTTTGAAAAGGATGTCATTTAAGACAGGGCAGACAAACCTTCATGTAGGAATGTTACCCCTGTTGGCCAGCAAGGCTTGCTGAGTTGACCTTAAATCACAATCACTCCATGTTGCCCAGAAGAAACCTCATAAAGGTTGGAATCCTTGTGACCTGAAGATCACTCCAGAACCCACTGTATATCAACCCTGATTCATGCAAAAAAAAACACTCTTCTGCAATATAAACAGTCCATGCTTCTCATATCATGCTCCAAACTTCTCCATCATGCAGGAAACACAACTAAGCACTCAAACGTGTAACACAACCACACACAAAAAAATTCACCAACATGTTTTTTCTTTTCTTCTAGAGTCACAAAAATTTCACTATACATGAGCCACAAGAACAGAAAAAAAATACAACAGGGAAAAAAAATGAAAAAAATGAAAAAAGAGAAGAAGTCTTTACACAGAAAAACAGAAAAAAAGAAATCAAGAAACCATGTCTGCTGTGCACCTTGTTTTTCTTGTTTCTTCATTTTATTCTTTTATCCAAAAAAAAAAAAAGGTTTTGTCCTAAATTCTACCACCTTTTAATCCTTTCCTTTCCCTTTTCCATTTTTTGTTGTTCTGCAAGATGGTGAGACTGTCCAAAGAGAAAAAAAATGAATAGGAAGATTAGGGACAGAAAGATGCAAAACAAAAAGCAAAAAAAAAAAAAACAAGAAGAGATAAAAAAGTCAAGTGGATGACATAGAATTTGGGTGCTGTACTGTTGTTGAGAGATCATTCTCTTGAGAATGAGATGTGCTTGAGAAAGGAGAAGGTGGGAGGACGATATGATCTGGAAAGGAGTGCAGGATAGGAGGTGGCAATTCGATAAAACAAACGCTTTTTCAAAGATATGAGGGTCGTCGTTTGCATTGGTAGTCTAAATGAGGAGAGGAAGTGGTAGGTAGAACCACATGATTCAGGAGGACTTCTTCAACACAAACACTGAGAGAAAAAAAGGAAAGGAGTGTGACTGGATCAGAGGTAGTTTGCAAATGGCCGAACTGATCCCCCAACATCTTCCAAACCGATCAAGATGAAAAGATTATTAAGCAAACAGATGAAACCACAACGTCTGAGAGGGTTGGGGGGAATTCGAGCGGCCAAGAGCGGAGAGGAAGAGCGCGACGGGGCAGTCTGGGTTGCACGTTTTTTCCTTTCTTTTTCGCAAGTTAGATCAGTTCGTTATCAAGCGAGAAAGCGAGAGGGAAGAGGCTTACATCAGGTTCAAACGGCGGTTTGACGCCCAGTTCTTGCATCAGTTCCCAGTTCACATCACGAAACCAATCGTGGTCCTTCAATTTGACCATTCCGCCTGAACCGCTGCAGCCGATCCATTTATTGATATCACGGTTGCAGAATCTTTTCTTAGAAGCTCAAGGCTTCTGGACTGATGGTCTGGGGCAGGGTATCAGGAAATCGGGGTTCATCGCGTATGATGGCATTGATGAGTGCACTATTTTTCTTACCTCTGAATGGCCGTTTCCCCAATAACAGTTCGAAAGCAACCACTCTTAGCGACCACCAATCAACAGTACATGTATACCCTTTCTCGGAAAGCAATTCGGGGGCCATATGGACAGCAATGTTGAAGTCGGTGAGATGTGCGTGACCACGTTCGTCGAGTAAGATGTTGTCGGGCTTGAGATCGCTGTGGGGAGTGGTATATGTAGTGATAAGAGGAGCTATGATCATGTAGGATGAACAAGTTGACTCACCGATCGACTATCCCCTTTGAATGCAAGTACTCGAGGGCGAGGGCCATTTCACAGACATAAAACCGGACCACGTTTTCCTTCATTAGACCGACGCGATCCAAATGGAATCTGAGGTCGCCGCTCAGCATGAGATCTAAGACCATGAAGAGGTTTCCATCATCTTGGAAGGCATATCTCAGGTTATAAATAAAAGGCAAGTCGATTTCTTCGAATAGCCTCCTCTCTTGAACAATATTTGAGACCGACCGTTGGGCACGATTCGCTGCTTGTTGATATACTGGAGTGCGTAGAGTGCTTTCGTTTGTTTATGCTGCATCACACGGACCTAAGCTCAGAGGCAGACAAGCATGCATTAGCTAGTAGGTGACCACGGGGTGAGTGCTCTTAATTAGCCCGTCACCTTACGTTACCTACGGGATTTAAGCTGCGTACCCAGCCGGCCTTCATGGCGATCTGCAACCCTCGGCCGGAGAGTCTACCGCGACTGGGAGGTGTCAAGGAGGGAAGGAAAGGGGGTGGTGTGGAGCTGGGAGTGAAGAATGATACTAACTCCCATGTTTGTTTTCTTAATGCTTCCTATGATCATGGTGGGGCTTATGATATGCCTTTTCTTGGAGTTGTGTCTTCTAGTTCTGTCATCTTGCTCTGGTTAGGATGATACAAATTTTTGAATGGATAGATTAAAACAGTGGTGGAGCAGGTTTCAGCTCAGTCAACTCAAGTTTCTGGTCTTGTTATACTGTATCATAGAACTAACATACACTTCCAAAAACAAGAAGAAAATATTCTTACCATAAACAAAAAAAAGCTTCATTCTCATTTTTCTAAAGACTCATAATAATCATAATCCAGATGGACTTCCAATCTGATGATGATGAACTCATGGACCAGAATGAGGAATTCCAAGAGGAAGATCATAGTCACTTTGATAACCAAAGACTTAAATTGATTGCTGAAATCTCTGAGGTATGTTTTCTACTCCTCCTTATAACATATCTTCCTTGGTGATCTGATTTGTTGGCATGTGTTTCTTTGTGTCAAGTCTATTGGAAAGCTCTACACCAACTTGAATGCTCTTAATCGTAACATTGAAAGTGTTAACTTAGTTGGTAGTCAGTTTGAGAATGTATACAGTTTGTGGTCCAAGTTAAGTGTTTGCTAAAAAGTTTCAACCAAGTCTTTACAATATGGACTGTATTGCTAATTTGTTTTTTTGGGTGCTTTATCAGATTTGAACAAGTGATTAGTGTGCCATCAACTTCAGCAAATGAACCAGCCACCAATCCAACCAGTCCACCTTTTGGTCACCCTCAGACTGAGGGGAGCAATGCAGCTGCATTAGCCTCTTCTGGACTTAATCATACTTCCTCCAGCTCAGGGACTATTATGGAGGCCTCAGTAGAACTGCCTGATCCCCACTTGCCTCCTGGTGTTGCTCCTGGTGGTGGCTTGACCTCTTGGGGTGTTGACCGCTCTTAACCTCTTGCTGAAGTTGTTTGTTTTCTTCTGTTTTTTTCTTTTTCTCTCTTTGGTCTCTATACTTCACACCTGCCTATTTCATTTTATTGTCTATGCCATCCCTGTTTTGTGTTTCCCCTGAACCTTGCACACAAAAATTAATTTAAACTTTTGTAGTATGGGTTTTCCAGGGGAGAATTTGGGTTTTTAATTAGTTTGTTCTTTTTGACATGACAATTAAGATTATGATATTTTAAGTGGGTCTGGGCAGATGCCCAAGACAGAACAAAATAAAGCCAAGTGCACTTGGCTGAGCCAAAAGCCTGTATGGTTGATGCCCAACCCTCACTTGGTACTTAGCCAAGTTGGGGTGGGGCAGGCACAAGTATTGCTTGGCAAAAGCCAAGCAAGTGTGCCAAAAATCAACTACACGGTGGGTGCAAACCCTGTATATGTACTACGTCGATGCGTCATCCCAGCAAATTCGACATTGATATGTCCTGAAAACACGGCCAGCCAACCGGCCGGGTCAGTCCCACCGCTTTAGGCCGACGTTCTGCTTGTCTCGGACAAGTGGACAGCATGTAAGAGGTACCTAGCACAGCCAGCGGGCGTAAAAGGCCAACATATGGTCGACCTGGTTGGTGTTGAGGGTAACTTTCAGACAAAATCAATCCCGTTGTGATTTTTTCCATTGCCTGCCGAGACAATGCCCAGCATCATCTGAGACTGGTTTTTTACTGTGATCTCGGCGTGCGTGGGGTGGTCGAAGTGATTGGGAAGAAGGGTTGCTTGATGCACATATTGGCAGCCATGTCCAGTTGCATTGTATCCCTCAGTATTTATTCCTCCTTCACCTGGCAGTGCACTGTAGCGCTACTTCACTCCCTTACAACATGTCTACGCCCATGACTGTGTCTGATGAACCTCCTCCTTTTCCAAATGTTTTACCGCTAAATGCCCTTGAGCTCGAGTTGATTCGTTGGTATCACGAAGTCCAATGGACCCACCGCAAAAGAATGCGAGATGGCCTTCCTTATGAGAGTTTCTACAAGTATCTTGCTCGCACCTATCAAGCGGAGCATTTCAACATTTTTCTGGTTGGCCTTACACTTGAGGATCGGGACATAGCCTTTCGGTTCCAATATGAAACTTTTATTGTTGGTTTCTTCTTTTGACATATGGTCGCCGTGGTTCTTCATTGCGGTCGTGGTCATTGACATTAAATTTTACCCTAGAACATCTATCAAAAGCAGGCGTATCCTTCCATCGTAGAAGAGACATTAGACGAGCTGCTAGAAGTGTATGATATGACAAAACTGGTTAGCCCTCAAATGCTCAGTTCTCACCTGGCTGCTTGCATGCTGATTGTTTCGATGTCAGGTATACCTCCGCTTGGTGGACTTGCACGAAGAGCGAGAACCCACTGAGATGAGCATGGGGCATCGTTTGACCTGGGACCCAGCCTCAGCGAACGTAGAGGTCGTTTCTCCGCCAGTGCCCATGTCAGAACCAACTACCCCCGTTGATTCCAGCAACATCTCCGGCCCACATTCCACTCCGGATCCCCCTTCTGCAGCAGAAGCCGAGAAGATTGCATTAAACAGCACATTGGCCAATCAGAAAGTCGCCGAGCTCGTGAGAGCCTTTGCTGAGCGGACCGACTGGCGCACTTCCTACTTTGAACAGAAGATCAAAGCTGACGAGCAAGTCTTTCGTGAGGCACACATAGCGGAGGTTCAAAGACATGCAAAAATGATGAATCAACTGATCCGTGAACGCAAGAAAGCTCTCCGCCAACAGGAATCGGATCGCGTAAAGGCTCGCACAACCGATAGCATTATGTATAGTGCACTGGTTGAGCTGATGCGGGACTTGGACAATAACGACCCGGAGGATTGATTGGCGATGTTATTTCCTCCTAGCCTTCATTAGATTATTCACCAAACGATATCATGCCTATCTTGAAACACTATTGATTAGAAAATTATGTAGTAGCCCACTAGCATGCCTACCCCGTCCTGCCGAATGGCTTCTTATGATTTCCATTTACCTTCAATAGTTGATGACTTGGTTATTTTGTCCCCACAACCGCCAAATACCAGTAACAACATGTTATGCAGCATGTCCTGTGAGTTACTGCCCGTGCTTGGGTGTATAGAGGTTCAGCGCTTGGGAGCCCTGGATGTAGGCTACCTTAGGGAGCGGAAACACATTTTGTGGAGGGGAACTGCCCTCCCGAAGGGGCGATTGATGGGGATCCTTGGATATTTGGACATAAAAATCCGGTGCTATCAACGCTCATATGAGCATTGGATATGAAATCATTGGGATATTATATCCGTTGCAATGCTCGTGAAAAGAATGCAATACCAATGGGAAATAGATAGGGCTTGGATTGGGAGGGCACAGGTGTGTTTGGGCCGAAGAAGTCATTCTATTCTGAGACTGGGCATGAGGGAATCCTTTCAATATTTCACTCCTTTCCATCCGGCATCCAACGCAAGGAACCCGGGTGCCCAGTGGTTTGGTGCAGCTTCGCACCTCATTCAATATTTCTTTTATCTTCCTAAAATAGAAGAAGAAGATATGAGCAAAAAGGCTTTGGATGGGTTTGATCAACAGGAACTGGACTCATCGAGAATCCTGTATCTCAACAGCCAGGAGTCGGAATATCTTCCGACCTCTCAGCACATGAAGGATGTTAAAGCTTTTATTGCGCAACACACTTCGTCAAGCTCTTCCACAATCGATAAACCAACAGAACCAGGAAGCAACGAGTTTATAGTGCGCCGACTGCCTCCTTCGCATGTGTTGAACGGCTCAATCGGCGGTCAACCTTCGGATTTGAAGAGACGGCGGATTCTGGTGACGAGGAGGCCGCACGGGTCAATTTGGGCTCAGCAAGAGAGGTGCCGTAGTCTGAAGGCTGGTTCAAGGGCACCGAAGCCAAGTCTCAATGGCCCTGGCGCAGAAGCGGATAAAAGTGGCGGAACTGCCTCCGGCGAATACTCTGACAAAGAAAGTTGGGAGATACTTTGTTGGATTCACTCCGTCATCACGGACCACCGACTCATCAACCCAGGCGACCCAAACTGGAGACCAATAGAGTGTTACTTGCAGGAACGCTTTGAGGAAAATGATAATGTGCTTCTTCAAGACTCCACCCTGGAACAAAGGCAGGCTCAATATCTAATATTGATCAAAAAGTTTCAGGTATGTCTCTACTGTGGATTGGATTCGGTGAAGGCAGATCCAAGTGGATTAATTGTGCTAAATATTATAGGCCATTCAAGCAGAAATCCACTCCGGAAATGATGCAAATTTGGAGGAGTTACTCCTACATAATGGTTTAAGCAAGAACGTATGTGCCCGCATTGATCATAAGTTTTTCCATTCAGCTGACAGATGTTTATTGCCGCAGCTTTATGTGTCCATGGACCGACTGCTCAACCAGGAACCTAGTTCCGATAGTCCCGACGAACGCAAAGGGATTGAGGAAGAAAATTCCGAGGCTGATCCGGTTCTTCCCGTGGGTTTTATGAAAAGCAAGGGAACTCGGGGAACATCTTACGAGCCTGAAATGCCGAAATCTCGGTTGGATGGCACACCGACCCAAATTCAGGACCCAAGGGCGGACGTTAGCCATGAGAACGCCCCGAATGACTTGCTGGACTCAATCAAGATGATCCTTGCAAGGTATCAATTGCTGGACCATGTTGAAGGCGAGAAACATGAGGAAATCAGGCTGGAATTTTACCAACGGCAAATTGCAGAGCGAGCCAGGCATCATTACGAGCGGCAGAGGCACCACGAGCACATGGCCAAAGTTTTCTCCGATCAGAATGAGACCATCAAAATGGCTCAAGAAGAAAAAGCAGCCACTCGACAGAGAGATTCATACATTCGGCAGTCGTTGGAAGCGTTGGTCCGTCAGTTCACCAGTCCCGAAGGAGTTTCAAGAAACTAACATGTGGTCGGCATATGATTAGTAAAGTAAATTTTGGCTCCCTACGTTTTAATTTTGATGACTCAGAGCAGGAATTGACTTTTAAATATGATTTTCCTTCAAAAGGAGCCCTTAACTTGTATTTTAACAACTACGTCAATAAGTAGTGATACTTGAATATGTATCCCTCTCTCTAACTATATCCATCGGGGAGTTATGCCCAAAATCGCCTGCGCATCACCTTGTGAATAGGAAGTCAACTGAATTTAGCCATGATGCAGAGCCACTATGTATAGGTTCATTAGTCAATTTCTTATTGTTGGTAAGATAATACAAATTTGGTGGTACAGAAGATACTACACTCGATGCCACACCTCAAGTCCATGGTCAATGGCTCTCTCCCATTGAGGAGGACTGATTGAAGGTGGTGATAACGAGGCGAGTTGGCGATGAGATTCAGGTGAGTGCAAACTAGAAGAATTCAATATGTAACGGTTATCATCGGTGTGAACAATCCGATGGCTGGTTGGGGAAGCCTCGGCTCCGGCACGGCGTGGTTGCGTGTTGGTTTGCATCGCACATCTGCCTGCAAAGCAGTCATGCTGGACATTAAGACAAGCCCAAATGTCCTGTTAAACAAAGCAACCATTTCATTAGCATATTCGGATACAAAAGGACTGGTTCTCATGGAGGAATGACAGAAGCGCTCACACAAACCCTTTCGAATCTTGTTTGATGAGATTTCAGGAGGACTCGCATATGGTAAAAAGAGCTGACTGTGTGTACGTCAAAGCAGGAACATTCAATAGTGTATGAAGCCATGCTTGCAGATTGAACCATCCAGACGCTTTCCACCTGTGCAACCCTCTGACTACAAGCATCAGTGCCTTGGGCAACCTTGGGCAATGAGGTATCTGAGGGTTAGTAAATCATTTGGAATCATAAAATCGTGGCCGATGATGATGACACTCACGAGCACCCAAGAGCTTTGCTTCACAACATCCTTCTCACTCACTCTCAACTGGGAGATTTGACTCACCTCAGCGCCTTCAAACTGGTCAAAGTAGGTGGGAGTGTTTTTTTTTTCTTTTTCTGTCAGAGGCAATGGAATTGCGGCCGGGAAGATGGTTTTAGGGGCCATGGTGAGATGGTTGTATCCCATCGATTTTTGAATTAATGGATTTTCTCGAAAAATTTGGGTGACCAAATTGGAAGCATGGGATGGCGCATCCTTTGGGTAATTATAAAGACGTGCGTTGGAGAGCACCAATCAGAGTGCTTGGAAGTTCAGGAATGTTAAAGCCAAATCTCTTCCAGGCCTGAGACGATTCAAGTGGACTGAAGCGGTGCGCAGAACACTGTTGAAGCTCTCAAAGTTTTCAGTCGCAAAGAGGCTGGCTGGGCCGAAACGCTCAATTGACTCGGGGAGGTGCGTTAACATATGAAACTTCGGTTTATTGACCCATTGCGCAGACGTGTGGATGAGCTGACACAAAAAACAATCAATATGCTGTCGTAATGCAGAGAGATAATTCTGCATGTTGTGGATTCGAGTTTGGAAGATGTAGCTGGCTAATTGGCCCAGGGCCACCCAGAGTTCCCGCTGCTGGTTGTTCATGAACTGGTAAAGGACAAAAGGTGCGGTTTGAATGATCACCTTAAAGTCTTTGCCTACTAGTGAGCCAAAGTGTTCGACCAGATACTTGGCCTGGATTGAGGCGACATTGAGTGAGCTAACATTACATGCCTCCCAAGATGCCAGCACACGAGACATCTGGGGGCCTTTCAATGTGTTCATGAAATCTCGAGTCAAGTACTTGATAACTCCAAGGGAGAATACGTGCAATATCTCGACCGGCGTATCCTTACAACCATCAAAACCTACCAATTGACTCAATCAAAATTGGGGAATCTTTGTTCTTCCAAGGTAACGGGGAAAGACTAACCTTTCAGTTTCAGAAACGGGTTAAAAATTCTATTGGGAGTGTCAGTAGCAAGCCGATTGACCCGGTCGTGTTCAGGTTGGTTCCCTCTTGTCAGCATGATCTGAACGAAAGGTCTATTGATGGTGTCGACGATTCCCTTTTCCTTGGTGGCATCCTCAAATTTATATTTCACTCCTCCTTTGGCAATCTCCCATAACTCTTTTGTCTGCGCCGCAATAGTGGACCAGTTGCGGCTAGGAACCAAAGACTGTCAGAAACAATTCATCAGGTTAGTCCAAACACTCATATTGGAATTCTGGAACCTCTTTAAAACTCACATGCTCCCCATGGGTTCCTTTTTGCAAAAACATTTGCACATAGGTAGGTGTCTTCTTATCGTTCATTGTTGGGGCATGGAGCTCACACATTCTGCAGGGGTTGAGGCTAACATTTGGCACTGGCGTGTTGGTCACTTCTGCGTTCATGGGCGAATCCGCTTGAAAACACAAGACCAGGCTCATCACAAGGACTTCCGTATCCAAGGTGGCATCGTAGGTGTAGAACCCATTCGTTGCAAGGGAGCTATGGTCAGTCAAGGGTTTGAAGCAGACACATTAGCCTGCAATTGCCAACTAACGGTTTTGACCTGGGATCACCTTACTTCATTTCTTGTACAATGGATTCGCCGAGTTCCAATACACCAGCTTCATTGGAGGACGACAAGAAATGGCAATTATATCGCATATTGGAGAGGCTAGGGGACAGGCCAGCAAGCTTATAATAGAACGATACATGCCAATTCCATTTTTTAGAGACATTTCCAGAAGTATTGTCCGCATAGAGGTTGATGGGCATGTGTTGAATAACTCTACTGGCAGCCTTCAGCCTCCAGGGATTTGGTAATGGGTGAGTGTCTCGCGGATTTCAATTGTCTAAAAAGAGAGAGCTCAGTCTTTATAATCTTAATATCCAAATAACATAGTGCAAGACTGACCGTAGATCACATTTGAGCACAACTCCAAAAGCAACGCGGGACCAATGTGGATATCTGGGTAGGGCACCTCGAAATTATTGATGTTGATGCTTTCAAGCCACTCAGAGTCAAATTTAGACTCTAACGGCATACATATCACCACCTTCCAAGGGGAATCTAGCTGCAACACTTCTGGAATGGCCCATTTGGCCCAAAGTTCCGAGCCATCTTTGTAGAAGAAAAGCGGAATAGCCATTTGGCCCGACTTGAGGATTGCTGGTTCAAAAATATAGTAATGATTACCCTTCATTTCAACCATCTGTACTCGCAAGTCAGGTGATAATTCCTTTAGCTATTTGATGCACTGTGAATATTTATAGATTTCGAGCCCATGCGCGTCTTCTGGATAGAAGTTCAGATGAGAATTTACAAATGGGTTCACAATTCCTGATCCATGAATTCCCCCATGAGTACATACATTTGCCTGTCTTGTTCTCAAAATGAAGGCGCGACTCACGTGTCCCAGGATGTGTGACAAGCTAAGAGAGTAGCATTGCTTGTGCCCAATGGTTTCTTTATTTTTCAATTCTAGTTTTAGCAGTTCCCGGATGCTCTTCCTTGACTTCCAAAGAGTGTCCCATTGTGGCAATGTTACCCCCGTAAGCGTTAAGATCAGGCAAAGTTGTGCGTACACCTCCCGAGACATGATGTGGTGCATGTATCCCAGCATCAACGAAGCAATCAAGTACTTGACAAAGAACAGGAACAATTAATATTGGATTCAACATAATGGATACAAAAGAGGGGAAATGAAGCCACAGACTTCCTTGCTCTTGAATGGGTACCAATCTATCTTACTTGATTTGCCACAATCTGGGCGGAGGAATCCACAAGGTATGGGCTGCTCACTCAACTGATTGGTGGCTTCAAACAAATATTGGTCCCAGTCAATCTCACAGTGGGCTTCCTTGGATTCATCAATCCCATCAAATGCGGAAGAGGTGTTGATGTCGTCCAAGGTCATATTTTCATTTGCTGATTCCTGCAGAACTGGATGACAATTTAAACCCAACGAGCCAAAAACCATCTCCTCCCTATATTGTCCTTCCAAGGGATTCCCTTGATCGTCTGGGTGCAGCTGGCCACGTCTGACCTCACGATGCACCTCCCTCTCATCCCTTTCTCTGACCATGCGCAAATGAAACACACTTCGCATGTGTTCACAATAGCTCCGTGTGGGAGCTCTCCCCAGACATAATCTGCAGTGGTAAGTCACTTGACCCACCTGGTTGCGATGAATAAGAAAATCTGATGATTCTGGAAACCATGAATGGTGAGTTCTTGACTTATGGGAAGCAAGAAAAAGAGATTTCACCTGCCAACGGGTCCTCGGCCCGTGACGAGCCTGATGACCCCGCCATCCGTGGCGCAAACACAGAAAACGAAGAAAGAAAACTTGAGTTACCCGAAATAAAATAGAAGGATTGATTGCTCGGAAGGCACAGGCACAAAGTCACATGAAGATTACAGAATTCCAGTAAGCCAATGGTCTGCAACGGCTCCACAATGTGCACTTTACTGGGAATCTGGCCCCTGCTGATTCATGGCCAAGCGTTGACTTATTTCAACCCATCCAAGACCAATATTTTCTTGACTGCTTGGACCAGATGATTTGGGGTCCTGTGCACCTCATCTGAAAAGGCCAGGCCGATCTCGGATTTAACAGCCATGGCCCAAATTGGCTGAAATTTGTCCGAGATCCACCAAGCAAGAGTTATCTGGCTTCGAACTTCTCACCTGCTCCCCAAGACCATTTTCCTCCTTGTTGTTGTTTTGATTCCCAAAATTGCCGCTGCAAGTGTGTCCAGATTTTTCTTTCCACCCATGTTACGTCCCTCACCCCCCAATGACAGATCGCTCCCCACGAGTCACCACCACCCAACCACGCCAAATGTGGTCAGAAGTCATCATCTTCTGAACAGCCAGGCCGGTCCAACTCCTACCGGTTTATTGGCGTCCAGTAAGGGCAGATTCCATTTTGGCCCTGTTTTTCCACTGGTCTAATGCTTGACCGTTTCAATCTCAATCAGATTGCTTTAACCCGCTCCCAGGCCGTAGCCAGATTCATAAGCTCCTTTCTCATGATGATTGTGTGGATGTCCCCTCACTGCCCTCTGCAAATACCAATATGTGGACCCACGGGAATGCGCCTATCCAATGGGCCCCAGCCCAGCACAAACAGGAAAACAACATTGAGATGGGGCAACCTGAGGAAATTTCCAATGCTGCCGTTCTCCCTAGAGCCACTCAAGACCTATTGGCCATGTTTCCATTTGAGAGTGCCAATGTGGCTCTCATTAACCAACTCTTAACCGTAATTTCAACCCATTTGAAGGTTTCATTCTTGATTGACGACCCTATGCTGATGTTCTAACTCCGTACTCACTTTCAGATTTCTCCACAGGAGCAGTACAATACAACTTTCATACTCATGATGGCCAACCTTAAGGGACTTAGTTTTAGTGGAAATGAAATGCCCAGAGAGCCCACCCTTGTGGCTGTGGACTCAAGTCACCATTTCAATTCCACCATACGTGTGAGTCCCTTGATCAAATTTGCGGCACACACCCTACCTCACCATCTTTTCCGCACCACAGCTGCCATTTCCAGGGCTTCCTTAGGCGGAAAATCCGAGAAGTTCTCACTACTGCGAATGTTGAGGCTTACAGTCGTACTCACATGACTGCAGGTCTCCCAATTGCTCGAACGGCACTGGGCATATTGACAGTTTGCCTTTCCATCAGTGGCCAAATGAACATTTCATCATATTCTCACATGCTTATCTGCTTCCAACCCTAGAGTCATCTTGAAGAACAACCCAAGGCGTTTAGAACCAATTACCTCCCTGATGGGTGGCCAGTCAATCATAATGCCAACCAAGCTGTCCTGGGTTTGATGCGGAGCTTGCTGAAGAACAAACGAGGAGGCCTACGTAATCTAGTCAGTATGGATGCTACACAATGGCCATTAGAGGAACTAACCAGCCATCTCTCACCAGCTCTTGACCAACATCAAAGAATTCAATTGCCGCCCCATAGATGGGCAGGTGCCCAAATTGGGTGATATATTGCTGATTGTATGCCTTTTCAATTGGGGAAACCACTTGGAATTCAAATGTTGACCCTACCTATGAGATGCAGATCCACCGCGCCATGGGCAACCAAGACCATCTCAGGCCTATGCAAACAATCCTTGATGGGTATACAGCCAGTATGAAGATCCGGATTGCATACATTTGCCTGGAGGTGATCCATCACTATTTGAATCCCGACCCCTCAAACCCTCTCGGTCAATGGGATATCATTGACCGCAAGCTAGAGAGTATCAGGCGGCAAAGCAATCACTACAGGGATGCGTAAGGCTTTCCTTTTTCACCTTATTTGAGGTCTGCCCACCCTGTTTTAAAGGAATTGTGGCCTGA
>SMGU01001063.1:0-10165 GCA_004348175.1 Puccinia novopanici
AAAAGAAAAGAAACCGTAATGAGAAAAGAAATAGTAACGGTACAACTGAGACTATTTGACTAAAACAAGATTAGGTTTACATTAGGTTTCAACTCTAATTATCACTAACAACCGGTTGACGAGTATGCTAATAGTGAGATAACTCAATACCCTCCCTTGCTCAAAACCTGTTGATGTTGAGTTGCTTGATTGCCTCTTCATGTTTCTTCTTTCCGAGAGCTTTGGTGCAAAGATCAGCGAGTTGATTGTTTGTTGAGACGTAATGAGTTTTTGCGACACCGCTTTCGAGTAACTTGCGGATCCAGTGATACTTCACTGCGATGTGTCTTGTGCGTTGTTGGTACATCGGATTGTTGGACAAGGCGATTGCTGATTGATTGTCGACAGATAGAGTGATTTGATCCGATAGAGACACGTTGAGCGAGTCGAGAAGAGCTTTGATCCATTTGCCTCTTGCCCTCCCTCAAACATAGCAATGTATTCCGCTTCCGTGGTTGATGCCGCGACAGTTGGCTGCTTTTTGGACTTCCAGGAGATAAGCGAGTTTCCTAGAGTAGCTACAAATCCAGAGTAAGATCTGCGGGTTTCTGGGTTGTTTGCCCAGTCTGCGTCAGAAAAGACGTTGACGGAGGAAACGCGGTTGCTTCCATCAAGCAGTATGCCGTAGTGCTTAGTGCCCGACAAATAGCGAAGAAGATGAATTACCGCTCGCCAGTGTGTGATCCCGGTGACTCCAAGTGTTGAGAAAGCTGAGATAGCGTGAATGAGATATCCGGGCGAGTGCATACCCCGAGGTACATGAGCATACCAACGGTTCGACGGTAATTAGCACCCACCTTCTCGAATTCTTCTTGCTCTTCAGGCGACGCCTTGACCAATTGAGTATTTGGCATCATGGGAGTCGAGACTGGGCGCGCGTCTAGCATGTTGTGATCTGAGAGAATCTTGGACGTGTAGGCCTCTTGTGAGAGAAAGAGCTCTTTGCCACTAACTCTGGATACCTTGACGCCGAGAAGATGATTAAGCTCGCCTAGATCCTCCATTCGAAATTGGTTGGAGATGAGTTTCTTGAACTATCGACATCTGGACTGATTATTACCATGTCGTCGACGTATACATGCACGAAGCACTCCCAGCCTTTGACTTGACTGACGAATAAACAAGGATTGGCTGGGGACGGGATGAAATTAATGTTTTTGAAGAACTTCAATAGAGCCGCATACCAGACCCTGGGAGCTTGACGAAGACCGTAGATGGCCTTTTTGAGCTTGAGGCAGTGACCTGCAGGCACATTCATTCCGGCAGGAGCACGAAGATAAATTTCTTCGTCAAGGACCCCGTTCAAGAATGCGTTCTTGGCGTCCATTTGATGGATAGCGTACCCCCTGGATAAACCAACAAGCAATGCCGTGCGAAGAGCAGCGAATCGTCCTGTCGGCGCATAGGTTTCGTTGACGTCCTCCCCCTGGATTTGGCGCGAGCCCTGTGCGCACAACCTAGCCTTGAATTTTGAAATGACTCCATCGGCGTTGGTCTTCTTGCGGAACACCCAAACGGTGCCCAACAAGCGGTGATCGACAGGAATACGGACTATGTCCCAGACCGACAGGTCCGCCATCGCGCCTAGCTCCAGGTCGATCGCCGCCCTCCATTCCTCGCTTTCTCCTGACGCCATTGCCTGATTGTAGGTCTGTGGAACCGCCGCCGCAACAAAGGCGATTGGACCAGCTGGAATGTCGAAATCGTCGTCCCCCAAACCACTTGCATCCTTCAGCACCGCAACGTTGGCCCGCCGCTTTGTACTGAGAATGTTGGCTGGATCCACCCTTGAGGAGATGTCCCGAGGTCGGGCCAACACGATGTCCCAGCCTGGTTTGACTGGTTTTTCGGTCAGAATGGGCTGGTTTTCCGGCAGATCTGGATTGATTGGAGTGTCAGGATTGTTGATCTCGATCAAATCTTGAATGTCGAAGTAGTCAGAACCCTCAGAGTTGTCATCGACTATTGGAGTGACTACATTGTTGGGACTGGGTACCACATGGGTCGGGATTAGAGGTTGATCTTCGACTTCTTCAAAATTTAATGGCTCCTCCAATTGACTTCCCCTTGCATTATCAGCTGGGGAGAAAAGGGAGACTCCTGGGAAATCTGCTTTGTCAAAAGTGACATCATGGCAGCGCTCAACCTTTCCTCCCTCCGTTAGGATGCGCCAGTTGTGCATCCCCAGCTGATAACCAACCAGCAGTCCTCGCTTCGACGTGTCGCCAACTTGCCGTCGCGGAGTTTTTTAGGGATGTTGACGTATGCTTTGCACCCAAAGGGCCTTAGCCGGGAGTAGTCGAACGATTTGCCGAACCATTTGGAGTAGGGCGTGTCCCAAGACAGTTTACGCATTGGAGTAACATTCTCAAGAACACCGCAGTACACACTGCCTCAGCCCAGTACTCAGAAGGTAACTTAGCTTGCTTCAGGAGCGCCCTGGCTTTCTCGCTCGTCGTCCGATTGCCTCGCTCGGCCACAGCATTCTGTTGAGGGGTGTACGGAGCGGTGACATGGATTGTGACGCCTTTTTGACTTCAGGAAATCAGTGAACTTGGCGGAATTAAATTCTCCCCTCCGTCGAAAATGACATTTTTGACGGGACGACCATGAAACGTGGTAACTAATTGATAGTATTCAAGAATTTTTCAAAAGTTTGAGATTTGGATGACAAAATGAAAACATGGCGATATCTAGTGAACCAATCAGTGATTTTAAAATAGTATTGGCCCCCAGTGAACGATGGTGGAGATATTTTTCCGCTCAGATCCATGTGAATCGAGTCGAGGGGGTGCGCCGCGTCGGGCAGACTGGATGGGAAGACGAGTCGGTGGGATTTTGATACCGAACACGCGTCGCACTTGATCTTGGGCAGCTTGATGCCGTAGATTCGCTTCAGCGCCTTGTTCCACAGTGGCCGACGGCCTGTGAAGCAGGTCGACGTCAGTTGCCGAGAACGCCTTGATAGGAGTTGAAGAATCCGACTGACCTTGACGGGTAGTTCGGATGCGAACCATGCAGGTTCCGGAGATGATCGTCGCTTTGAAGAAAACCACGTCCCCATGGATAATGTTAAACGAGGATTTGCCGGTGTGTTTGATTTCACAACCGTGCTCGAGAAGGCGTCCAAGACTGACTAGAGTTGTGCTAATCTGTGGAACATGTATTGCCTTCAGCTTGATGACTGAGCCTGATTCGGTGATGACATGCACGAAACCGTCGCCTTCGACTGCCAAGGTGTTGCCGTCCGCAATCTCGACGGTGGTGTTCGAGAGCGATAATTGAAGAATACTGACTTGTCGGCGAACATATGGTGGTGAGGCGCCACTGTCGAGGTATGATAAACCTGCATCACGCGTCGCAGCCAAGCCTTGATTACACAACTGAATCCGGCGCTACTTGGTCTTGATCCAGCGTCATCGCCGTCCTCTGTGTCATGGCTTGTGCGGTGTTTGCTGTGCGCTTGACCAGTTGCCAGCAGTCCTTTTCGGGGTGGCTTGCCTTGGGGTTGTGCTTTCCTCCTGAGCAGTACTCTCGGCGCTTCTTGTTCTTGGTAGCAGCCATAGCCGTGTCTTCGGTTTTTACGGTAACCGAGTTGAGTGTGACGTCGCGGCGTTTGTTGTTCAATGTCTCCTTGACTAGTTCAATCGTCAAGGGTCTCTTAGAGTAAAGAACTCCTTGTTGAGGAGTATTTCTGGGAGTTTGAGAACTATATTCTCAGCGATCAGGGATTCTTTCACGTCGCAGCCGGGGTCTTGGATTTCATCCCGACTGACGACATCAACTTGAGGTGTTCGTCTATTGTCTCTAGATAGGCGGCCAGGTCGGTGCCCTTGAATTGAAATGTGATGAAGTCATTGTAGACTTGGCGTGGTTGCCAGAAGTCTTGGCCTCATAGTGGTTGGTGAGGAGTTTCCAAAGCTCGACAGGTTCTCTTCGTTCTTTTTGGTGACGAATCGGTTGTAATTAGCCGTCCCCATGAACGAGAGAAGGATTCCTGCCGTCTTGGATCGATTGGTCTCGTAGACATCGTGTTTTGCTGCATCGGTCGGAACAACGACTCCAGGACTTAAATACTTCTTGAGTCCGATTGTTGGCAATGTCCTAGTATCTTCTGTTTCCACGTTGTGAACGAGGTTTTGGACAGATCGGGAAGTTGGTTTTAGAGTCTGACATGGCAAAGATACGATGTTCGTGGGTGTTTTAACAAAATAGCGCGTCCACAGAATTTAGGATTCTGGGCTCATAACCTATAGAAACTATAGGTGCAGCGCGTTTCTTTTTGAGAAACCAAAAGTGTGAGTATACACCACACTGAAGAGAGGACGAGTCCGACGACGAGCACACCTTTTTGAGAAACCAAAAGTGTGAGTATACCCACACTGAAGAGAGGACGAGTCCGACGACGAGCACACCTGGGTTTGAGTTGATGAAAAAGAAAAGAAACCGTAATCTGAATTTCTGATATGAGAAGACTGAGAAACGAAAAACAGAAAGAAAGAAGGAAAAGAAAGAAACCTTTTTGAAAACCAAAGTGTGAGTATACACCACACTGAAGAGAGGACGAGTCCGACGACGAGCACACCTGGGTTGCGAGTTGATGAAAAAGAAAAGAAACCGTAATGAGAAAAGAAATAGTAACGGTAAAACTGAGACTATTTGACTAAAACAAGATTAGGTTTACATTAGGTTTCAACTCTAATTATCACTAACAACCGGTTGACGAGTATGCTAATAGTGAGATAACTCAATAGTGCTGACTTCAACCTTTTCGCCATTTGCAATTCATGAAGCTGGTTCAAGTCTTCGTCCAGAAAAGAGACTCATGACAATCCCAGAGAGTAGTTCTGGGACCTTGAATATTGAATCCGACCCTGGACGAAGAAACATGGTCCACCCCAGCAACATGATGTACCTCTCGCAGGCCTCTGGTTCTCCTAATGGTGAGCAAAACAAGAAGAAATTGTCAGCTGGCTACCAAATTAGAGCCAACTAACAAATTATATAAATAAAAATACATATAAAAATCTTAGAATAAAAAAATAAAAATATGTTTTAGTCTTGAAAAATATAAAATAATATAAAAAATCTCAGAATAAAGCATTAAATGAAATAATGTTTTAAATTGTTTTAATTTCTTTTTATTCCTTTTTTTGACACCTTTTACATACAAAAAGCAATAAAAAACAAAAGAAAACAAATATAATGATTACATCAATAAAGCTTATCAGGAATCACTTGGATGAGTCGAAAAACACTCACTGATGTTTTCAGACAGGCACATAATCTCCCAAGTGCCCCTGTGACTCATAAACTGCTGAATTGGGGTATATAGTAACACACCACAGCTCAGTACAACCTCCCAGGGGGTAAAGAAAGCCTAGAGACGAACAAGAATGGTTTATTACACTTGTTTGGTTCGTCTGGCCAACCAGGAACTTGTGGAAGTGGTATGGTTACCACCTGGTTGGGCCAGAATTGACTACTTTGGTCCATAACAACGCCTGATTAAACCAAGCCAGGGTTTCAGATGGTTGTTACATGTTTGTAAATAATGTTTCTAGGCGTAACAAGATGGTTACTAGCCAGGCTTGACCCAATAAGAACAAGCCCTGGCTAGGCAGTAGCAATACTTGGCCCAACCTGGCCAAATACAACAAAGCCAGGCTACTACAACCAACCAGGCTAGCCAGGCCACAACCACTATTTTTCACAAAGCAAGGGACCACAGAGGGCCAGAAATGATATTTAAGAGGGCCTCCTCCCCCATATTTTTGATCCCAGCATTCATACCATTTACCCAGAAATCAGCACTATCCAGTTCCACCTGTTATCAACCAGCAAGTAACTCAATAGTCCTCATTTCTAATCGTCTGAATCTCAAAATCAACCACTCAAACCTCCAGGAGTCCTTAGAGAAGCCCCTTACTAGTGAGTAACTACACTTCTCTTATAACTCCTGCCACTCCACTTCCACCACTGGGATCTAAACAACCCTGCCTAGCAGGCCCAGTTTTATTGTAAAGGTACCTAAGTCCTCTGCACTCGTGGCAAGACACCTTTGAGGGATCTAAACAACCCTGCTTTAGCAGGCCCTCTGAAAATTTAATAATAAGATAATTTTGTCTTATTATTATTTTTTCTTCTTCTTTTTTTATTATCCCAATACAATTGGATAACAACTCTTAAAACCCACTTTCTCACGCTCAAACTGCACAAAAGAAATATAATTTTCTAAGTTTAGAGCTAGTTTGCACCTCCTGTAGCTAGAAGGATTTCCTTGGCATCAGGCAGGCTGACAGAAATCAATACTTAGCGACGTATTGTTCAACACTGACAGATCATCGCCGATTATCAAAAACAGGTGCACCGGATCAGCTAGCAAATACCTATCAGAAGGGCCACTTTTACCACCAAAGACCATCTCACACCTCACTTTTTCCTTGCCATCATTCAGCTATGTAGGGGATCTCTCAATTCTTCTGGTTTACCACTGACATTCTTCAATGAAGCATCACAAAGAACACGATTTCAACTTTGCGATCTACCTACAATCCACCTTATACCATTGGACCAATGGGAAGTGTCTAAAGAATCAATCAGCCTTATCACAAGCATCAAACAGTGTATCCAACTATGCACCATCCTCAGCCTGGCAGAAAGCAGTAACACTCCTCAAATGGCCTTTTGTGTTTTTTTGGAAAATTAACCCTTTAAACTGCTGTAATCAAGAAATGAATTTGAAGGAGATTTCACATATTAAATCTTAATTCTGGATTTTATAAATAATAACTGAACCATTTTTGGTTGTTTTATTGCACTCAGCAAGTCAAAATTTTCCAAAAATGGCCTTTTTGTGTTGCTTTTGCCACAAATTAACACTGTTGCACTGCTTCAATCAAAACCAAGGATTTAAAAAATGATTTCTCATATATAAATTTTAATTCTGGATTTTATGCCTAATTGACTGGAACATTTTTGGTGGTTTCATTGCACTGAGTGAGCCATAATTTACCCAAAATGGTGTTTTTTGTTTTTTGTTTTTTTTTTTTTTTCTTTTGTTATTTTATATTTTTATTTATTTTTTGTTTGTTAAATGAACACCTTAAATTTCTGGAGTCAGAAAAATGCATTTGGAAAAAAAATCATACATATATCTTGATCTTGCAATTTTTATCTAGTTAACCAGACCATTTTTGGTTGTTCGACTGCACTTAGAAACTCAAATTGTTACTAATGGTAAATTCCCAAAAGGTCACTTGGACAAAAATTTGAAATATTATTGAATATTCAACAGGAGAAGGTTTTTTAAGCTATGTAAATAAATTTGAATCTGATTAACAAAAAATGCAAACGCTATATGAGCAACCACCATACCATGATGTTGAACTGCCATAAACGCATCTAAGATAAAGTATTTTTGTAGTACATCAACTGAGCGGTTGCAGGTCAAGTCCTGTAGTCCACATCCTTTTACAGTTGGTGTTGACTACAGGTTTAGATTAGATTTTGATCAGATTATTTAGTTTCTCATCAGGTTATTGTTTAATTATTAGTGATTTCACAGAGGTCTGCTTAGTGATTCATAGAGTTTATTTGAAATAACAGGCTTGATTTCCAGGATTTTTTCAAAAAAATCCAGCAGAATGAAAAAAATTTCTATTTTTAAATTTTAAATGTTTAATTTTTAAATTTTTACATTTTTACATTTTTAATTTTAATTGGTTTTTCATTTTTTCATTTTTTCATTTTTTCATTTTTGATTTTTTTTTTTTCTTTTTTTTTTCTTTTTTTTTTTCATTTTTTTTTTTTTTTTTCATTTTTTCCATTTTTCATTTTTTTTTTTTTCATTTTTTTTAATTTTTTATTTTTTTTCTGTTTTGTTTTTTCTTCTTCTTCTCTCTTAATATCTACTCAATATCCCTCATGATCCTAATTTTTTACAAGATATTCCCTATGGGAATCTTGTAAGCAGGTTAGTGGATCAGGATGGTGCGGAAAAAGAGGGAAGAACCCTTGAGGATAATTGCTTGGACTAGGCTATCTTTAAATAGAATAGATACAAGTTGGTTAAAATGTGGTTGAGAAGGAAATTGAATAGAAAACAACTGAGAGATGAATTGAGTTCAGACTAGACAAAAAAGAGCAATAATAATGCTGGTTCTAGATAAGATGAATAAGAAAAAAAAGACATCACAGACAGGAAGGGGTGTTAATTCTTCACCATGCCAAAAGTGAGGGGAATACATCTCAGGTGACATGAAGATAAATCTGAAAGCAATTCAGGCCATACACTCTGTAGAAAGTGATTCAACTCTCTGATAAGGACAAGGGGGCCATTTTTATCATTGTGGAGTATCACAAAAGTAATCATGGAATTTAAATGGTTGTTACTGAATGTCACCTGACATGTATTCCCCTCATTTTTTGCATGTTGCTTCTTAATCAGTTGAGAAGAAACAAGAAGCAATTTACTGAGATAAGAGGGTGACAATGGCACACATCAGACTTCTTTTATATCACTATATTTTTAATGATTCTAAGAAAGAATAGAACAAAACATTTTGTGAGGGGAAGAGTTGAAATTCCAACAAGAATTTCCATCAAGATGCAAAAGTTAAAGAACTGATGACAAGAGAGAACAGCTGGACACATCAAGGGTTTTAAGAACAGCAGACTGAATTTGAAGAGAAGGGAGGTTAGTTTAAGAGAACATTGAGCGTTGTTAGAGATGGGAAAAATGTTCACTACTGATAACTCAAAATCATGTTAGTTAAAGAAAATCTATGCTTACTGTTAGTGTAGCAGGAGTGATTTTCAACTCAAGCTACAAGCAATTTTCCAGGAATCATGTCTTGTTTTCTCTTTGATAATTTTCACTCCTTCCATTTTTTCTCTGTGCCTAAATCAATTTTTCTGGTTGGTTTTTTAGCCACTCTTTCCTAATTCTTCATCCAACCACAGTTTGTCCCTTCACTCTCGTTCCTGGTTGTTTGTTACCAATTCTGTCTTCTTGTACTCTGCAGAATTACTGTTCCCGACCAGATCACGAGGAATTTTTTTTTTTTTTTGAAATGATCACAGTCTCGGAAATTCATACAGTGACAGATTATGTTTCATCTTGGTGACACTAGTAGCCAGTGTGGGGTTACACCCTCACCTGAATATCTAGAATATCTCCATCATCCACACCTTTTTCTCAATTAGTCTCTACCAAACTTTTGTTTAATTTGATCTCCCACCTTACCCATGATTAAGGCAGCCCTCCAGCATTCATCCTGCTCAAGCTCTCATATTCTCATCAGAGTAGTTCCACCCTGGTTTCTGCGACCAGACTGGGTTGTTTCTATCAAAAGAAAAAATGAGGCTCCCAGAAATTCACACAAAGATAGTTCTTGGTCAATTCTCCATAATTGCACCAGCTTATAAGCTTCTCATACACTACAAACATCTTACATTTCCCCCCAAGGGGAATTTTGAAAATTGGTGGGGGGAATTTTAATACTTTTTCAAAAGTTGATCAAGCCGTGCCAAACTGAGCATCCTCAGCCAAAAAAAAAAATGTGCCAAACTGAGCAAAAATAATTGGAGAATGTTTTGCTGAGTTTTTATTTTACGGGCCTTCAAGGCCCGGTGGGCCTTTGACGGGCCTTATCCGGGCCTGACCCAAAAGCACATTGGGCCATCATTGGAGATCATGAGCTTTTCCTGAACACCCTTGATGTTGGCCCAATGTGCTTTTGGGTCAGGCCGGATCAGGCCCGTCAAAGGCCACCGGGCCTTGAAGGCCCGTAAAAATAAAACTCAGCAAAAATTTCTCCAATGATTTTTGCTCAGTTTGGCACATTTTTTTTTTTGGCTGAGGATGCTCAGTTTGGCACAGTTTGATCAACTTTTGAAAAAGTATCAAAATTCCCCGCCAATTTTTAAAATTCCCTTGGGGGAATTTAATATGTTTGTAGTGATACTGATCAAAGCAGACATGAGACTAGCTTAACCAAGCCCTCCTTTGGAGGCTCGCAAATTGCCATCTAAGTGCCTTATTTGGCCTGGAAGTCAAAGGCTTTTTTGCCATAATTGGCCTTTTGGACGGAATCCGCTGTAACTTGAGAACCAAAAGGACTTT
>SMGU01001064.1:0-14504 GCA_004348175.1 Puccinia novopanici
ATGGCCTTATGAGATAAAAAGTTGTATTATTTCACGAATTCACATATAGAAGAACAACCCGCCATGTGATTTCTACATGAAGAAGCTTCCTGGATTTCCTGGCCTCTGGGGCCTTCCCAAGTATTTCGTTTGTTTGTTTGGAAAAAGCGAGCAAGACTGCTTCATTCAAGCCATTGAAGTTGAAGAGAAACATTGCTCCCAACCCCATTAGCTGGCTGTACGTGGAGGTAAACATGTTTGAGGAAGACAGCCTTATGGACGGGGCAAGAAACACTCACCAAAAGGCCAATGGTACCTACACCCAACATGTGACATTAGGCGCAAGCCCCTCCTTCGGAGGTCGCCGCTTTGCAGCGAGTGTCTCCGATTTGGGAGGGCTTGGTGTTAAGCTAGTAGCCAGCCAGCCTCCCAACTCTTCAAGATATCGGGAACAGGAAGTACTGACATCTGACTCCTGCAGATACAAAAGGCAATAAAAGCTTACAGCAAAGAAAAAAAAAAAAGGAATGTAGAAAATCTGTCATTTGGTGTAATGTGTACAATGGCATAATAAGTGTGACATAAGTAAATGCAAATGACACTGGGACATGTGACATCTGCGTTAGAAGGAGTGCTGAGTAGTGAAAGAAGTAATCATCATAGAGAGAAGGACCAGAGGGAAAAGGGATTACATGATATGCCGGATGCTTATTTAATTTCTCTTGGGTGTTATTGAAGCAGAAGATAAATGGGCTTGGGTGGGTGAAGAATTGCGATTTTTTTTTCTACAAGATTGAATTTTATGGATGGCTTAGGATGTGGGAGCATTGGTACCTTACTTAGCGGTGTTCTCTACAGGGGATTCATCTTTGAATTGAGAGAAGAAATCTACGATGGCAACAATAGCTCAGTTCACAGGATGAAAAAAAGCGCAAGTTTGAAGTTGAAGGAGAATGTGATAAAACTTACGGAAGAAATCAACAGCGGAGGCCGATAACCCATACTGGAAGATATATTTGAAAGCGACAAAACTAGAGCATATGTAGATACAGGGGTCAATTTACTGGTGATGAAGTTTCGAGCGTTGAAGGGTAGGGGGGCAAACCTGGAAAACAAACTGCGCTGATAGGACTCAGGCAGCCGACTCATAAGCGTCTCCAAGCCGACCTTGGCAATCAAAGTTTTGGGGATGGCTTGTTTGAGGACGGCTCGTCTACCGGGCAAGTTGTCGAAGAGATCGGATTCCTCCAATTGAGTTTGGAGCTTCATCAGGATCTTCCCAATCTCATCTGTCGTCACCGCCCGTGGCTTTTGTCCATTCATGGATTCTTTCCAGATGCATTGGAACTCTGCCGCCGCGTTCATCGTGATCGTGCGTTGGATATCCCGCACATAATTTGTGTAACTGCAAAAAAAAGAACAGCATATCATCTTCAGTTTATTCTGATTCCGGCGGCTCCTCGCAGAACCAATCAAGAAGTAGACGGGAAGTCTCTCTTACAATTCCGAGAACCCTGGCGAGTTTTGTGAAGTCATCAATTCCAGATATTCGGTATCGCTCAATCCAAGACCAACCAAGACCTCCAAGGAAGACGATGTGACCCCTCCTTTGTTCGCAGAAGCATCTTTGAACAGTACGACGCCTGAAATAGCGAATAATCAAGTCGCATTAGACTTAGTGGGCTGCCATTGTCTCTAACTCCACAAGGTAAACGAACCCTTTTTCTCAAGCACCAGACGGGCTTGCTGGGTAATAAACAAGTTGGCGCCCTGTGGAATGAGGTAATCTCTCTGGTGAGCACGCTTTGCTCCGACGGCAAAATAACACAAGAGGTTCGAATACTCACCTCGACGATGTACTTCACGTTTGGTTTACCCTCAGCATCCCACATTCTTGTTACATTCCCCACGTTGATTGCCTCGGGTCGGCCACCACAAGGGACGAAGATATCGGCCTTGTACCGAAAGTGTGCTTCATTTCTGAACGCGGTCCCATCAGGAATAATCTCTCCACCTGGACGTTTGTGAAGAGTGCAGTTAGCAAATGACATGTGCCTTACAAGATGGAGTGGAAGCAGAACTCAACTAGGTAAAACGACGTCGTTTGCATCGACCGAGACAAAGTAACCCTCTTTGCTGAACTTGCTCGAATCAAAGTTGCTGACCATCTTTCGATCATGGGCAAGCCGGACTAATTCACCTCGATCCAGGCCTGCCGGATCATGGATAACTCCGCTACCATCGATGATAGTGATGGTCTTATCCTTCGATAGCAAAATCTCACTAGGTTTTGAACAATGAATGAAAGCGAGGTCAGCGCAATAAACTGGGTCATAGAGTTACTTGATAGATATTTACTTCGATCCCAAGTCTCCATCAGGACCCTAGAATACATTTGTCAATTGAGTCATGAGTAATGTCTCTAGTTCTTCCGTTGAATAGGGTAAGACGAGAATAGCTAGTTGACGCACTCCGGTTTGAATCTTAGTAACCTCGGTCTCCTTCAATCCCAAGGACCGGTAGATCCCAACAATGAATTGTCGAACCGACAAACTGGTCATGCCAAACTAAAGACACAAAAATGATGGAGCAGGTTGGATTCTTTCCTGTCACAAGTAGCAAAAGGTGGAAAAAAAATGTGACAGCTTACGGCGTCATGAGGAATACCGCCCAATAGACCAGCGCTTTTCCCAGTTGTAAAACTCTTCCATTGATCATAGCCTCTTTCTCGAGCATGTAAGGCAGCCCAATCCATCATGTCTGCAGTTCCCTCATCGGGACCGAAGAACAAAGCCTCGGGGCGATTGTAAAGATCTACGATTGGATCTTTGATCCCAGGCGATTTACCAGGGATCAAGAGATCCAAGATCCCATCGACGTATTTCTCGAAACATGCCCTGGGATTGGATTCCAGTTCAGGTAAAATCGTACCCTTGGCACCCCCCTCCGGGATGGTCGAGTTCTTTAACGATTGGGTAAAAGCCAAATTGTAGTTCTCGTCAAACTGCTGTCGAAGATTGATCGAGTAGTTTTCTTTGTTCCGGCTACGGATTATTCGAATTCCTCCTCGGGCAACATCCTTGAACCTTAGATGAAAACCTCTGAAATCTGACCCAACTACCATAATCAGTCCATATGGTGTCATGGGATATTCGGCGTCGGGTAGGAATGCAGGGTCTAATCTAAAAGATAAAGCAACCTAAGAGAAATAAGAAGAGCTCATGTGGGTAAGATATGTACTTTCGGATACCTTAGACGTAGAGTGACATACCTTGGTCGGGGTGTAGAAGTTGGTCTTCAAGATATGCTTATTGAATACCAGGAAGCTCTCTAAGACTTGAAGATCGTGCGAATTGGATGCCGATTTGCGAATATTTGCATAGAGCTCCTCATCTGTCAGAGGTGTTCCGGTTTGTAGTCTCTGGTATGATAAAGTGGGCCTATGATCAAATATTCACCATCAGTACCCGGTGAAAAAACTATGGGCTGTATTGAAAGACGAATGAGAAAAACTGACATCAACTGCTGCCTCGAAGATGAGGCATTGATGTAATGGACCAAGGCAAAGTTCACGTAGAGCAACCGGATCTGGAAGGATTTAAGGACCATCAGCAACGAGGGTTCGGGGGAGGAGCCAAGAAAAGTTAAACCAACTATTGACGGATAAGCTAAAACGACTTCAGTGATACTCTGACGAGTAAACGTTTCTTCTCTGAACCTTCGCTTGATGTCGTTAAGAACACCTGCCTGCATTGGATCAGATTCATTCAAGAGGCCCTTGAGGGCAAGGTAAGAAGGACCCAGTCGATTGAGAAAGTGTTGGGAAAAGATCGAGGCACTATATGCATAAGCAGCCTCTTGGACCGCATGATTTGTTGATGGCTGGAAAAATGGATTGTTTGGAAGACAAAAGACCAATGATGCTTCGCGGATCACTTGAATTATTGCAGACTCGCTACGACGCGCATCAAATTATGCAAGTCAGTATCAGAGACCGAACGCGGCATTTGATTGACTATCAATGACTTACATGGGGGGGCCACGAAGGGAATGCAAGTAGATCGAAATGATGGTCATGCCATTACTGAACCGTTCTAGTACAGGTTTGTATTTTCAACAAACATTAATCACCCCTCGGCCCAGAGCGTTCTCGACTCCAATAATATTTACAGCTCAAGACTTACCGACGTATTTTCGAGTGCTGTAAAGGCCATAAAAGTGATACAAGTCACTCATGGCACTAAAGAAGTGGTTGGTACTAGCATGCCTGTAGGCGATCACCACCCTTCGCTCCAGAGTGTTGCCTTCGACTTCGTAACACTCGACTACCGGACCCGTTCGACTCAAAGATGCTTGCATCAATGATTGATAGATTTCTAGCGTGTTAGGGGAGACCTTGGATAAAAAGGTCTGGTCAGAAACCTTCCGGATGTCTGAGTAGTCGGCAGATTTGGGATCTGGTGATGGATTGGTGAAGTTACACTTGGTAACAAAGTAGCATCGTAGTTCTGTTCAACAAAACCATTGATATGTAGGATGGTAGCAAGTTAGGCGAGTGTAGCCAAATGATTGAGAGAGAAGTGCGCAAATCACAAGAAAAAGGTACTAACGCTGTGCCACGTTGGAAGCAACATTTCCAGCTGATCGGTAAGTTTCCAACCTAAACGTCCCATCCTTCATGGGAATGTCCAAGAATTTTTCATCGATCCTGTTGAATATTTAAAAGAAAAAAAAAGACTTTGACATAAGAGCTTACCCACAGCCAATAACAGGTAGGAAACTGAGACCATCAAATCAACAAGAAGCGCTCACCGAGCCTCAAAATTGGTTGAGGGGTCCGAAACTCCAGGAGTGGATGAGTGGATGTAAACTGCGTTGGTTTCGGTCTCCTTTTCGAGATTGATGTCAAGCTGTTTCTGATGACGAGACCAAGCCAGGATTTTGGCTCCATAGAGGGATGTGACGTGTTCTGCAACGGTCTCAGCACTTTCCATACGGAAGTACTGATCATCTGTTACCCGACCCCGAAAAGGAAACGCCCGCTCGATCAGTATTAAGGTAAGCCGTATTTTCCGAGTAGGAAACACGATGAAGGAAGAGGGACACACCGATACCCAGGTTGTTGTAACTGAATAACAACAAGGGCCAAATTAATTAGTATGAAATCACCAAAACTAGATGAAAAAGTTGTTTCGAAAATCAACATAAAAATGAACATGGGGTGGGGACTTACAACCAGGCAACCTCGTTGTGGACCAAATTTTGGGGCACAAAGCCGCTCTTTCCGACGATCTCCTCGACGTGTAAGGCTTGAGTTTTCTTACCCTCAAAGACGATATCCTCATAGCCAGCCGTATTTTTCACGACCTTTAATGTTTTTGCCAGCAATAATATAAAATAGTCAATACAGGGACATGGGTTGATATCCCATACCTTATTCAAGCCAGAGACAAAGGATAGATAAGAAGGAAATGATAAGTGGGCGTACATGATGACGATGAGGAGGCTCAGGTGTTGCACTAGGGGTGAATCCTGCTACGTGGAGCTGACCAGTGCCTTGGACAGGCTGAGGGTTGAGGAGGTTATCGGACATGTCGCTTTGGAAGTGGTTGTGATGGGGAAGGAAGTGCTGAGTGATGGATGGGGGGGATGACGTGCTCCTCTGTTGACCGCCGCTGGGTTTTATTGATAGCGGAGTAGGCTGACACTGGATGAACAAGCATGTGACATGCGGGTGTGGCGAGTCATGCGCGTACGTATACACAAGCCGAAACGTTCATGGCACACCAAGAAAAGTTGAAAGATCCGATCCGGAGATCAGATGGTCAAGAGGCACTTTCATTCTCTTCCATCTAGTCAGCTGAGCAAGCATTAAACCACATGCCACCACCATGGCACGGTAGATTTGCTTAACCGGTCAGCTGACTCAAGACTCGGCGTATTATTAGTCAACGGGCATGCCAGAGGAGCGCCGGGATCGGCAGTAGCGCAGTACACATAGATTTTGTGACGATTGTTTCTGATCCGTCTCGTCACATAGGCTAGCAACCCAGCTTGGAGGATCCGTATCTGGGCTTTGGAAAGCTGGTTGTGTTGCCCCCTCCTGATGAGCAAACACGAGTGATCGCGAGCCCAGAATGACATCCTTGTCAAGACTCAGGAGCTGTCAGGGGATGACGGTTTACCACCTCATCTGATTCATACCGGTCCCTTGATTTATCCCAAAAAGCGACCGAAAAAAATAAAAATATTATTAAGGGAACGATATAATGCAATCAAGGATGCCTTCTCAGCGTTCCAAATGACCGGATCCCCTATCGCCAACGACTGTGTGGATGCCGATCGGGAGCGGAGTAGATTATCGGGTGCATGATATACAATCACCACAAATAACATCCTACTTGTTGGAGGATTGAGATGGTAAGAGCAATCCTTGTGCAAGGGAGGGGTGAAACTTATCTGCAAGAGCCCGGCATCGCAATTGGGGGAGGATGGACTAATCGCAGGCGACTGCCACATTCGGAGGACAAACCGACCCTAAGCAGTCATCCCTGCAATGTGGCGGAGTACAAAGAAGTTTCTCGCAGACTGGTCTCCGCCGCTCCGAATTCAGGAGGCACGCAGTTGAGCTCACTCCTCGATCGACGATCGCTTCACCGGCTTCCCGGGCCGTCCATTTATTTGGCAAGACGACTTGAGTCGAATGAATTGTAAAGGGGATTGTTTTCCGTCCTCCCCGTACCAAACCATCGTCTCTGCTCTGAATCCAGCTGGCTCAGCGCTGTGCGGGCTCATCAGCAACCTTGCTGCACTCCGACGTCAGACCTCATATGCGATCTTATCGAGGGTAAATTGAATCAACTGGACCATGCAGGTTCAAGAAAGGCCTCTCCCGATGCGCCGACATGAGAGTGGGTGTGCCGGTTCACCGGACGGGAGCTCAAGAAAGGTCAACTAGAAAAGTTGCCAAATGAAGCAATGTTAGTACCCGCGTTTTCAACGGTTTGAATACTTGATAGTTTGGATGCAGTCGTCACCATTGACATGATTGGTCATTGGTCACTGCAAGATTGAAGCACGAGATGAGAAATAGCCCTCCAGCTCGCGGTTCCTAACTTAAGCCAGTCCTTCTTTGTGTGGAGGGGGGATCCTCCGAAGAAGGAACTTGCGCACCATGTGGCACCGGTCCCTCAAGAGGATTAACATTTTTTGTGTTTTTTTTTTCTCACTTCACTCATGCTCCTTTATCATTGTGAGACTTAAAAAGTCCCTCGCCGCATGTAGTAGTAGAGAGAGGTGGTAGATATACATGGCATGAAACAGATGGAACTCACTCTCCCTCAAGTACATCATTCTATAGCTAACATCTTCTTCTGAAGAATCACCCCTGATTGAAATTAAGTTTGCTCCCCCAAAACAACATAAATATTTACATCCTATCCAATATTCCGCTTCTTCCACTAGGTCACTCTGATTTTCCAGCCTGCGCTAAACAATTATTCTTATTTTCCAGCCTGCATTAAATAATAGTTACTCTTATTTTCCAGCCTACGTTTAAGAACCCAAGATACGGATCCTTGCGTCCAACGCTATGTATTATCTCTTGTTTGTTATCTCTCAGCTGGCCACTCTCACGCCAGGTGCTTTTTTCAGGGTCGGTAAAGCCCCCAAGGCTGCTACTGAGGCCTCTGAGGGAGCCAGCGGGTCGGTTTTGTCCGGCGAGCGAGCCGTTGGATTCGCCGATCAGCATCCATACTGGTATCCACCCTCAAACAATCAAATCAACGAGAGATTAGCAAACCAGCAGCTTCGTATTTTTGCTCCTGCTCCCACATCGTCCTCATCAAGCAAGCGTGAGCAATTACAACCCTGCCATCAACCTCGTATTCTAAGATACCTTTCTCGCTTGATCATCATGCACAACTGAAGCAAACCCCATCCCGTCTTTACTCTCTTACGAAACCACCATTTGGCCCAATGTGAACGTTGCCAACTGATCTCCATGCCCGCCTGCAATTCCATCATTAGCATCCTGGTTAAAGAAACTCTCGTATTACGGCCAAAGGAGAAGAAGCGTAAGCACCGATTCTTTTCACCCATGCATATACAAGCATTCAAGGCTTGAACAATCTTTCCCACGTTTCCCGGTCCACTTGGGTGCTTTGAAGCTGATCGTCACGTCGTATTCAGTCCCGCTAGAATCTTCTGCTTTGAGAAATGATGATCAACGACGGCAGGCATTCGCCGAAGAATTACAGAACCTCAATGTCCCATTTGATCACCACATCAATCTTATACAGTTGTGCTTCAAACACCTTTTGAAAGAGACTGCTCTCAATGAAGAGGAAGCCCTCAAATGGCTTGATGTTCTGAAAAAAAACCTCCACCAACAAGCAAACGAAAATTTTGTAGCATTTAAGGCGATATCTATCCTATATGGCCTTTACAGCCTTCGATTGAGGTATCTGAACGAACATAATCTCCTGCGCCTTGTCGCCGCGATGGACTCTCCAGAAAATCCGGAATTTCTAGGCAGCATCGATGGGATGATCGCGCAGCTTATAGAAACTTACTTTGGTGTGCGCGGAGAAGGCGGAAACAATCTTGCCCTAGAAGCGGCCTGGGAAAAAGGTTTTTTCAACCCTCCAGAATCTCTTTCCGGTACATCGTCAGCGTACTAATCGCACCTCCCTCTTGCACTAATGAACATCGCCCAAATTAGAACTTCTCAATCCGTCCCAGGGGCTTAGTGACAAGCTAGGTTGGTAAAATGAGCTCCCCTGAATTAGTGACCCGAACCTGAGCACCTCGGTTTCCATTGACAGCCGACAAAGACTCGTTTATATCGATCATTAAGGATGAGAAGGAGCTCTCAAGCGCAATGCATGACAACATACGAGACAATATTGAAGCCCTTACAAAATTGCAGCAGAATTTCAAGTCATACTCGGCTCACAAAAGAGTCGCGATCCTGGCCGTCCTTTATCATCAAATGGCAACATCCGCTGATGAATTGGAACAGCGAATTATTGAAGTTTTGAACAATCTCGCTAACTCCGAATTTCTCTTTCATCATGAAAGAGCTCTTGCATGGATTTCGGATAGATCAATCCGCCGTCGGAGAACCGAGCATCTTGAATTTACAGGGGAAGGAAAAGTCATCCGACGGAGGGCACTGCGAATGGGCCTTACTTGATACCCATTCTTTTCAAAATCAGTTATTAGAAGAACCAAAACCCCCTGCTAGTTACACAGCTTGAATACTATGTAATACGAAATTGGAAAAAAAAAGTGTTTTGAGGGTTCTTGAGATGGATTTGAGAGGAATTTTGTTAGTTTTTTTTCTCCACACGATGCTGAAAATTCACACAAATTCATATCATGGCCTTGCAAGCAGGGGTTTTGATTTTTTGATCTGTTATCAGAGCCTTACTTTAGGCAAAGCTCATTTGGGATGATCTGATACTCCTGGCACCCCTTAAAAGAGGTTTCTATGGTGTCCAGGAAATGGAGGATGGGGAAGAGGAACTCAACTGAGATAAAATCCCCATAACAATTCTTGTTGGAAAAAATTATTATGAGCAGCGCAGTAAGCATGGATGAGGTATTCTGGATAGTGCTGTGGAAAATGGGAAGAAGATAAAGGATATAGAATTTATAGGCGCAGAGAGTTTCTTTTGGAGAAACCACGATGTGTGAGTGAGACACCACACGAGAGAGGACGAGGACGAGAGACACGAGCACACCTTTTGGAGAAACCACGATGTGTGAGTGAGACACCACACGAGAGAGGACGAGGACGAGAGACACGAGCACACCTGAGAGGGACGGGAGTTGAGGAAACAAAATAAGAATCTGAATGAGGAAAAAGAGACGGTACAACGGTAACTTTTAACTAAGACAGATTAGGTTTACAATAGGGTTTCAACTTTGTTTCTCATCAACAACCGGTCGCTGAGTATGCTTGTACTGAGTTATCTCAATAGAATCACTCCTTCCTTTTCTTTTGCCTTTTCATATTCAAACGACATTCATATAATTTCACAGAGATAGAGTGATAACTGAGAGGGAAAGTCTGTTGTGATCCAGTAGAGTAAAAAGTTTCAGACTTAGATCAAAATGTCATGTTTCAAGATTGGTTACCACATACAACTTGTTCAAATATCAAGTGAAAGCAGAAATAAAATTTAAATTCCTTCTAGCCTCTCTTGGTAGGCCTTTTCCGCTGGCGGCATGCCCTCATGGAAGTTGTTTGCGATCATTTCAATCCGGTACGCGTTACTCTTAAGGACAGTTGAGTGGGTATAAAGCAGGTCGACCTGCTCCAGAGAGAGGCCCTTGGTCTCAGGGATGCTGTCATGAGTGAAAAATTATTTGTTCCGATTCATCAGAACCCAAGAGGATTATCAGAGAACCTAAAGCAACAGAATTGTTTATGGAGCTCACCAGAGGAATGAGAAGATCAATGCTCCCAAGCACAAAGCGGCCCAATACCAGAAAACCTTCACGCCAAGGGCACTAAAACCCGCTCCCCCATCAACCAAGTAAGGTGTCATGAACCCGATCAAAAAGTTACTACCCAAATTAGGGAAGAAAATAAAGAATTAGGGACTACTTGATGGCGGTCGGTAAATTAAGAGTGACAGATACGCACACTCCCCAGTTGTATGCGGTAGACATTGCCATCTGTTTTCCACGAGTAGCCAGCGGGTAAATTTCGCTGAGATTTCAAGGGTGTCTATATTAGCAAATCTTCTGACTGGTTTTCATTCTTTCTTCAAACATACCTTGTAACTACCCAAGGGATGGGACCTGACAGATTCCACAGCATAGGATGAGCTAGAAAGAAATAAACAGGTAACAAGAAGGAAGGATTGCTCACCCCACGTAGCGGCAAAAACTGCAATGAAGATGCCAGAGAAAGCCACAAGAATTTTCTGGGAGACTTGATTGTTGGCCGCACTGAATGTTCCAACGGAAGCCACAATGAGCTTTTTGAGACGCATTGAAAGTAGTGTCAATTAGGATTGACTGTTGGGTTTCGAGATATTTACATTAAGTATTCAAAGTTGCTCACCTCACAAGCGAACATCATCGCCGCTCCAGAAATGAGCATCGTGCTGCGACCAACTTTGTCCACCGCCCAAATCCCAGGGATGGTCGCCACCACGTTGACCTAGAATAAACCATCAATTAGTCTTCCAGTTATGGTCTTCACTTTGATCACACTTTTTTTTTATCTAATGTAACTTACTACATTCATTGCCACTGTTACCAGGAAGGCGTTTTTGATTCCAGAATTCTCAAAAAATGTCGTGCCATAATACTGCAAGATAATTGTCAATGTTGTATCCAGCGTCAAGCCATTGGTTTGGTTAATGCAGTTCGGAGAGGAATTATGATCTTACAAAGAAGCTTTGAGTTATGAACCAGTGAATGTAGATTTTTGTGAGTCTTTTTTTGCCTGAGGTCGTACGGCCTGAGCATTATTTCACATACAAATTGATACCCGACTGTTTGTGATGCAGATAGCGATAAACAAGGAAGACAGGTTCAGCTCGAGATGCATTTATTATGTGGAGTTAGATGAACGTTGCCTAGAGACGTACCGTTTGTTGACATCCTTGCACGCTGTTCAAGGAAGATTCCCAATCAGTTTTAGCCGTCGTACTTTACTTTTTACTTTCTTTTTGCAACTAACCCCAATCCTGTCAAGGTCCTTTGAAGGCTCTTTCTTTCGTCTCTTTTGAAACAATCGAGCAAGGTGGTCTTTCCGAAAGATCTCTCTTTAACCAAGCTCGCTGTAATTTCTGAGAATTCCGCCTCCACGTCCGCGTCATAGCGTGGAGCACTGTACAGCCGGCTCAGGGCCTTCCAGGCTTCATCTTCTCTTCCCTTCAATAGTAAATATCGTGGAGATTCCGGCAAGAAGGCCAACCCAATACACAGGATTGCCGCCCAAACAAACTGATTTCGAAGCCAAGTGATCGGTTTTAGTGTCGTCATTTTTTTTCAAGCGTATGGCGCCATCAAGGAGCTACTCACCTGGATGCCGATAGGAATGCGGTAGCTTCCGGCATGGCCGAAATCTTTCGTTGCATTAACCGTTCTGAGGAAAGAAGCTCGTCAATTGCGACTGACAATCAAACTGAACATTGGGCAAAATATATCTACACCGAAGCCACTAGTAGTCCTATGGTGATGGCCCATTGCTGGAAAGGGAAGAACTTAAGCATCCAAATTGAAACTCAACGCTCAAGAGAAGCACTAGCGTACATAGCACGCAACGACGCCGCCGCGAATCCATTTTCTGAAAAAAAGGCAAACGAATCGTTTGTGAATTTGCCAGCTTTTTGTATCTTATGATATGTGAAAGGATCTGATACTGAACGGTGCACATTCGGATTGATACATTGGCACCAGACACGATGCAACTCCAACTCCCAGGCCGGCAAACACCCTCCCGACGATAAATATTGGGAGGGTGGTTGAGCTCGTTTGCAAGGCAACGCCGATAGAGAAAATTGCGCATGCAATCATTATGCCTCCTTTTCGCCCGCATCTGTCTCCGATGGGATAGGCCAAAAGTGCTCCGACAAAAGTCTGGCACGAGCTACCGCATGTTAGGAAATGACACACACGATTAAAGAAATTAACAATCTGCAGGATAAACGCACCCCGACAGAAAGAATACTAGTGACCTGTATGGCATAGTGCGTGCTTATCTACGTTAGAGCTCTACATTTGAACTTATAGAGCAGACAACATGCTTACAAGGGAATCCTGGCTCGTAGTAATCATGTATTTACCATCTGGCCCCAGCTTTCCAACAGATCGTAGCCAAAATGGCATGGCTAGCAACGCAATCAGTATCAGTTCAAGAACAGGACGACGTCGCCTGAGAAGGGTTTATTTACCCTTAATCCCAGAGATATAGCTGAGTTATCACATCAGACCCGACTCTTAGTGCTCAATCCCGGATTTGTTGACAAGAGAAAGAGATAGCTACCCAGTATCGTATCCAAACCTGGAGGCCAAGAACAACTACTTTGAGCAGGGGTGCGCCGGGAATCAGTTGATCATGTAGCCACGACTCACAGAAAGCCCCCTAAGGCAGCAAATCCGGCTACGATGATGGCCATTTTACTAGATTTGCCCTCCGGCCGGGAAAAAGAGACCGGAGCAGCCATTACCGCTGCAGGCATATTGGCGAATAAATGTCAAGGAGATCTTTGAATGAAATCCCTTGCGGGACGCGGATGGTGGAACACTAGTCTTGCGGCGAGGCTTCTAAGTTATCGAGGAGAGCACCCCTTGACCTTTTGTGCATGTAAAGAAACCACTGCTAGCCTCAACTTTTGGAAGCGTGCCGCTCCTGGGTGAAGCACCTACATAGCTCAAGAACCTTCCTGAATCCTACCGTGACCGCCCTTCATTCCCAGTTGTTTGGCGCATTCATTTTCTGTATGGACGTTCTTCCCAATTTCGAAGGCAGAGGTTAGTGTCCGGTGTCGGCATTGATGCATCGATATGGCAAACGTGCTCATGAGAGGGTCAAGCAAGCAGAAGGTACGCGTGCTCACTTTGCCCAAGACCCTAGACCACCTCCCAATGCAATGTGCAGAGTAACATAAAGCATCAATACACAGTCGGGGCCATCGATTCTCTTCATTTATTGTGTTACAATAAGCGCAATGGCTTATATCAATCGCATCAGCCGGACATTATTTTGGTGTGCGTCACTGGACACTCAAGCAATCACGTTGGGCTAACTTGCCAGCTATTGCTCTCCCCGCTTTCCACAAAAGAAGAGCCATGAAACCCTGATTCCTGCGCCAACATGAATTATTATTGAAACTCTGATTACCTTAATGAATCCCTTTCTATTGGACGTATTTAATCCACTCATCAACAGGAACCGGGGCTAGGCGGGTGGTAGAACACTCCCGGCCTGATGGCGGTCGTGGCGCAGGCCACCGTGTACACATTGAGATAGTAAGGGGTTGGACCCGATTGCAGCCTTGTGATGATCGGCCTCGGCTGCGTTTTCCGTCCTCACTCTTCTTCAGCTAGAAGCCGCTCCCGGCTTGTCTGTATCCTTATCCTTCCTTCTATCTCCGCGACTGTCTCTTCTGTTGCTGTCTCATGAGGCCGCTCTCGGTAACTTCCTTTTTCCTCTATACCATTTTCCTCCTCTTCTGTTCCTACTCACACATATCTCCTTATTCCGTTTATCTTACTTATTACCTTATGTATCATTATCCGCGCCGAACCTTACAAGTCCGGCGCGCTCCCGTATTAACTCATATTGTACTTAGCCATCAGATGGGATCTTTCGATAGACTATCTTGTACCAAGCAGTCCTGGGCTCGCCTATAAATAAGGCTCCTTCCTGCTGCAATAATATCCTCAACATTGTTCTCTCGTATCTTTCCAGCACCTGAAAACCGGCGAGAATCACAGCCTCACAAAGCAAGCATCACGGTTTTTTTTTTTTTAAGTGCTTATCGATTTAACATTGCGCA
>SMGU01001065.1:0-10717 GCA_004348175.1 Puccinia novopanici
AAAAATAAAAAATAAAAAATAAAAAATAAAAAATAAAAAATAAAAAATAAAAAATAAAAAATAAAAAATAAAAAATAAAAAATAAAAAATAAAAAATAAAAATAAAAATGGGTGGTGTTCTGTCCCCATTCCACTGTTGAGCTGCAATGAGTCAACAGCTTTTGGATATTTCTAAAAAGATTTTTTACAAGTGAGCATAGCCTTACATTTTGCTTTCCACATGCCTGAAACTATCCCATTTCAGCACAGGCACAAGCAGCTTGTCAAATATTTCCTGACCAATTGATTGGTACTTGAAGAATGATGGCACCAATCAGTTATAGATCAAAGTCCCAGTCAAAATTATAAAAAAAAATAGCATGAATATTCCAGCCCCAAAAAGATTTTGAAACAGATGCAACTCTATGACAAGCTCTGTGCAACACTGGCTGGCACTGGCATATTGGATTCTCTGATCAACAAATCACTTTGCCAGACAGGATTCCACACAGCCAAGTTCATTTAATTGCTTTCTTTAACCTTCTCATCCTACCATGCTCTTGATTGACTATCCCCACCAGGCACCTTCCTCCCACAGCCCAAGCCCAACATGTTGCCTCATTAGTCCAACTCACTCTAACTCCTCTACCAAATTTCACCCAAAACAATTCTCCTTTTAAAATGTTCCAAAATCAACCCTTCCTCTTCCTCTTCCATCACAAAATCAGACCAAAGCCTTTCTCAATGTGTCAGCCTTAGAGATACTCCAGAGTATCCAAAACCCTGCATATCTGTAATTATAATACTGTATCTTATTTAATATTGATAAATCCTTGAATATTGTTTTATAAATGGATTTCTAATGTAATTTTTCCTAGGGTTACCCACTGGGCCTACCCCAAAATTCCTACTCCTTCTGGTACTTTGTCATAATTCAAAGTACTACAGGAAGTATTAAGATTAATTATTTCTGTGGACTGCACAGTAAATATGTACATAAATTAGTTACATATAATATGTACATGAAAATAACTTAAGATGTACATAAATAAGAAATGTATATATTTCACATCTTATTTGAACAATGAGAGAGGAGATTTAGCCTGATTTCAATTATAATACAATCCCAATTGTAGACAAGTATATTGTAGTACAATTTCAATAGTAATATAATTGAGGTTAGAGCAACCTGAGAAAGTTCCACATGAACAGTATGTGAGAACTTATCCCAATTCATGCTATTCAATTAGTTGACACGTGATTTTATTGGTTATAACAATGCATCATGATGCCATGGGGACATAGAATAAATTGAAGTACTCAAATGAACTATAATGGTGCAAGATGAAACCATTATGGCATCATTTGATGTAAGAATGATGCAATACACCATAGGTTCTCCCTGTAGCTTCCTGGGAGACCTTTAGAATATAAAAGGTGGCCTTCTTTGGCCTTGAGATGATTCCTCAGTGATTCACCCCAGCATACTATAGTAAGTGCAGTGAATTACCTCCTCCTACTTTTAGAGTAGTGTTTCCATCTCCCCATCACCCTACCTTTTTACCACTGGAACTTGAGTCTGTCTTATTAAAATCCTCATTTAAAAGCTTTCTTCTGATCCTTCAAAGTAGTTGCTGCAAGAATACCACCTCTGAAAAGTAGCCAATCAGTTCAAGTTCTTGCCAGCTACTCTTAAAAACTCTATTCTTACCTTGATATAAGCACAGCTAATCCATCTTTCACCTCTGTCTACTTCACTTTTATATCAAGTAAGTTGATATTAAGAGGTATCTTCTACCTTAAGCCATCCTAGGTTGGGCCACAAGGGGACTATAACTTAACCAGTGTAGTGATAAACCTGGTAGATTAGAGAGTAATCTCATCTTTTAATAATTTCAGCACAGTGATAGTACTTGGAATATCCATTGGATCCCCCAAGTTTCATACACATAGCTGACACAATGTGTCTGGTACAACTGCCTTTCTCTATCCCCATCTTTTGTTACTGAATTTTTTTCTCATACCTTTCCATGTAGCCAGTTTTATTTACAGATGTCTCATCTCATCCTTTCATCACTTAAACTAATCCTCTTTCCAAGCCTCCTTGGTTGCCTGATTGTCATATAAATCCTTGCATCTCCATCCTCTTCTGTTGTGGTCTAACCAGGAGCCCAAGAACATTCCTTCCCCCAGAAATTTCTGTCTAATTGAAACAAAGATAAACTTAATTTTTTCTTCTACATTCACAAACCTGCCAGAATTTTTTTCTCTGATCAGGTGATCCTTGCTATTTTTGGGTTTAAACAATTATCTAAATGAACATACAACTGTTAATATTTAATTCTACCTCTCAAGCCCTCTCCTCACCCAGATTTTTTCAAAATCTCAAGTATTTACAACCCACATGTATACATATACATATGCATCTTTCACTTGTGCTATGAATCCATCAGTCATAATTTTAGAGGATTATTTTTGTTTTCTGTCTGTAGGTGTCTTTCAGTAAGTATTTCTCCCCCTGGTAGTTTTGGAATCATGAGTGTTGCTACAATCTGGTTGCCAAGGTAGCAGGGGATTGAGTCAGTTGCAAGGTAAGCATTCACCACTGAGTTTTTTCTGCTAATATTTTCAGTTTCTCCTCCATCCTAAAAGCTCATCTGGTATTGATTCCATTCCATGGCCAATTGGATTTTTTTTCCACTCAAGCCCAGCTGGGACAATTATGCCATTTGAAATGCAGCCTCAACCAAATTTGAATCTTGGGTTGTGGATTTAATTACACCACATGCAGGCTCACCACAAACACAAAGCAATGAAGCATGCATTTAATCATCAACTGTCTTTGAGTAGGAAATACAAACCATCAATTTCTTGAAAGAAAATCAAGTGGAACATTCCTGGAATTGTCACCATGACATTCCAAACACACCCTCACCCAATCTCTTAAGTTATCCCGGTATTGGAAGCAAACCAAATGCAGGGCTACTACAAACCTTATAGCAAAAACATCTACTGTCTTTGAGGAGCGTGGTGCAGATCATAACCCATTTGAAACAACACTTGTCATGCCTTGATCCATTGATCAAACTCAGGACTTCCCTTATCATCATATCAGACCACTGGTTGTTTTTTCATGGCATCCTCAATCTCCAGGCACTTATCTACTATTTTTATCCCTCAGTGCAATATTTTTGTTCCAGAAATTGTAATCATTTAGAGTGGGTAATGTGATGTGCTCTTATTTGCTGTTACATTTCTTGAATTCATGGAGGTGTTGCAAGAAGATGTTTCTGTTGTCTTTCCTGTATCCAATAGCTAAATATTTTATTCTCTGTGTTCACGTGGCGCAGCCATGAGTTCCCTAGTAATTTACAGATAAGAAAACAATCCAAAACATCTTAATGAACCTCCTCCACTAAAAATTGGAAGAACAAGATGAAGCCACAATTGGCCTGTGGAGGGTGACGGTTGGAATCAGCCACAGAAACTAGGAAGTTTTAAGTCTTCTGAAATCAGTTGATGTGATGTGTGCAATGAGGAGCATGAGGCACATGAAAGGGTTAAATTTTGAGGAATCCAAACAAGGAAGAGGACCAGGCTTGTCGTGTTTTTGAAAAAATTTGTATCATAATGTTTAGAATCTCAGCTACTGCATGAGGTAGCTGAGGTGTTTTCTGAGCACCAACTTTAAGCTGTTTTTTTTTTTTTTTTGATCTCATAAAGCAAAGAGTTTTTTCAAACTCAGCAGCCCCAAAAGGTAATTGTGAACTGGGATAATAGAGACAAGCCTAAAATGATATATCAAAGTTTTATTGACATAGTTTTCCTGTTATTAAACATTCTTTTTGTTTGACATAAAACCTGGAGTGGCTTCATGTTGATCAAGGAGGCATCTTTCATATCTAGCACTGTATGAGTGAAAGAAGATATCATTGATAAATGATTTGGAGGTCTGTGAGATTTCATGATTAACTTTATTTGAGTATTTGAAGATGCCAGGCCGGTTTGTGTCAATCCAAAACTCAAGATAGGTCCAGAGGGGGGCAAAGGTCTCAAAGAATCCACGCATTGCATTCTGGTCTTTGAGTTTTTTGGCTGCCTTGTTTAATAAATTATTGGCTCCCTCACCCACTGAAACTTTGACAGCTGGATTTTTGAATGAATTCTTGTCAGCCCTCCTTGCTGCCCACTCATTAGCAGCTTTTGACAAACATTCAAATGCTTTGTGGGCCGATTTGAGCTCACTAGCAAGGGTCACAATCTGAGATGTTCTCGGAACAATTGTGTAAATCATCTCAATATAAAACAAGTATAGTGAGTGGATGGTCATGCGTCGGTACGGTGAGAGAAATTTATAATGGGCTAGGTCGGGATTCATATTGAAATGAGTTCCAGTGCTTGCAAACCATTGATCATACCAGAAGTAGACATGTTGATTGAATTTCTTCACCTTTGCTGTTAGTCTAACCCTCCGATTTGCGCTTCGAGTACAAGTTGCTGTTCCGGCATTTTTTTCATGATCTATATTTGATCCCTCGTTTCTATTTATTGTACCATCGTGTGTGCGGAGGTAGGATTTATAAAATTGACAGTATTTCAAGAACTTTTTCTCTGGGATGACCAATAATTTGGTTGGACTGCCTTCAATCAGCTGTCTAATCCCATCAATCTGTATCTGCTGGAGACGATGATCATGAGCAGCGACATCAGCCGAGCCAACAAGTCGAAAGATCGACACATTGAACATGATGAGAGTCTGTGGAGGTAGTGTCTGAGGAGCCTGTGCAAGCAAGAATTCCCTCCAACCCAACACCGGATGAGTAGGTTCGTCAAGCGCCCTTTGAGACCTCCTTCTGCGCTTTTCAGGTTGCCCTGGAGAAGGAGGGTCTGAAGCCGAATCAAAATATGGTTGGTGATGATTAGATTGGATATCAGCGTGAACTGGGCTCAAGTCAAGTCGTGGGCTTGCGGAGAGCTGAGCTATAGGGAGTGCGGCTGATGATCCTCTTGGGCGGCCAGTCGTTTTTTTGATTGTGGATCCGAAGGGCAGTTCAATTGGCGGTGGGCTTTTCCGCTCGCTTTGATGCGTGGTGGTGGTGGTGGTAGTTGTGGTGGTGATCATGGAGGGCGAGGCGGAAAGCGAGGACGCAAGAGCTGGGCTTGTAGGGTTCCTGTCAAGCGTCTGCTGGAGGCTTTCAAATATGAGTGAAGCTCCTGATGAGGGGGAGGCATTGTAGTCCTCTGACAGAATGGTTCCCTCGTCGGGCTGATTGATCAGGAAGTCCTCGATGGCTTTTAATGATTGCCAAAGCGCAGCCCCCATACCCCCCGCCGCGTCGATCGACAGGGAGGCGGCTTGAGGAGGATAGTCTGGTAAAGAGGTGAGGATGCCGATAGGATATTGCTGACTCTGAGCCCTGAACGCATGGTGGTCTGCCTCCGCAGCTGGGGCCATGGATGATGGCATGGTTTCGCTTAGCTTGGGGTCAGACCAACCAACCCAGTGCGACCACTCCGGAGTGCCTGCAGGCGTGCCCCGCGGGCAGCCGACTCCCGCAATGACTAGACATGCCAGCAGACAGGCAAGTTTACCCGGGATCATCATGGTAGCTATGGTTAATGAGAATTTCTTTCAATTGGTGCAACACCTTTGGCAAGTGAATCAAAGTGGTAATGGCCTCAAGCTTCTGATCAACGGATGAATTCAAGCTGCTTATCAACGCACGAATTCAAGCTGCTTATCAACGCACGAATTCAAGCTGCTTATCAACGGATGAATTGTTAGCATACTTCTCAGCTGCTGTAAATATTTCCTTGAATCCAGCCCACTGTTGAGTTAACTTCTGACATGTCTGCCGGGCGCACTTAAGCGACAAGCCCAAGCTATATAATCAGATGTTGCAAACTTATAGCAAGTCTCTCTACAGGTGGGTTGACCGCGCATCTGTCGATCAATTGCACCGACCGTCTCTGCGGGACAGAGACCCTGCGGGACCCCTCTCACGCGAGAGGCTTGTGTTGGTCTCGGCCTTGTTGTGATGGCTACTATTTCCCCATGAACTGTAACACAAGTAGCTCTGAAACTTGTTCGAGAGGACAAGGTCTCTAGATTCAATGGTCAAAACTTGAGGAATAAGATTCATCCAATGAGAAAAGAGAGGGAGCAACAGGCACTCCTGTGATCTCATGAAGAGAAAGAAAAATAAATAATCATGACAAATCATGAAAACTAGGATGACGTCACTGTTGGTCTTTGTAACATTCCACCCGATAACGATTGTCATCATTTCCTTAACCTAGTTACGCAGCAAGGTTGATGCGCAGGGCGGGTCGACGACGGGCCCTAAGCGAGCTCGGATCGATTTCAGCAAGGAGATTGAGACGATATATGAAGGACCCGATTTGTCCCAGGAACTCGCCGGCCTCGATAAGCATCAGCGCAAGCTCATCAAATCTGCCAATCAACTCGGAGTCGAACGTCGTATGCTCAAAAAACAAAACCTACTTAAACAAAAAAATCTTGGACTCTCGCCGTCAAAAACATGACAAAGATTCCGAGTTTCTAAACGTAAACCTTTCAAATCTGCCATAAATGAACTGGCTAAGAATCAAAAAAATAATCTCGTCCGTAATGATAATAACAATGATGCTAAGCAGAAGAAAAAAAAAGCATGTTCCTCCTCTCTGCATAAAGCGCTGCTCTCACAATGGGTCTAAATCCTAGTTATTCTTTTGTGTTGTTGTACTTGTTTTTTCGATTTAAGATACATTATTCCAGTGGATGCCTTTTTTATTTTTGGCTCGTCTGTGTTGAGGTATCACAGCACAAAAGCGTGTGAGATGCGAGAGCGTCGCGTCCAGAGTTCCATGGGCAACAGCCACAAGGGGAGAAAGTGAGCCAGCAAACGCGGAAAGAAGAGAATGACTAACGAACGAAACACGTACCGGGAGCTGATAACATGGGGTTCGATGCTAGACTACGAGCCGACGGAGGTATCGCGACGGGTGAAGCTGCTGTTCCAGCGGGCGAAGAGCAAGCTGTCGCTGGAACGCGGGCACGACATTGTGGGCGTCCATTTCCCCTTCCGGAGCTTGGCGTGTCTCTGTCTCTGTCTGGTCAAGTGCGCTCTTCCTCTTCCCCTTGAATCGGATGTGTCTCTGTCTCTGACTCTCTGAGACCCGATGATTCATGTCGATGCAGGCTTCCGGCCGCCGCGTCCGCCGCCGATCGCAAGGCCATCGAGACTTCCTTACAACGCACGTCGGGCGTGTCGGGCCGGATCTTCTCCAGCGGACTGAGGGAGCTTCCACGGATTCTCCACCTCACCACTACTGCCGCAGAAGGACAGCTCATCGCAAGTGATGAGTCTGTCAATACTACTAGGGTGGCCATCACCCCCAGCACTACGGTCAGGCGCAGGGAGGTGGATCTCAAGGCATTGCAGGCTTTGGAAAAAAAGTGTAAGTACTCTTCCTGGCTCCTCTCACATATCATCTATCCACAGCTCATATTCTGACTATTCCCACTCTCACAACGCACAGATCACGAGGCTAAGGCAAGCATGAGTGCCACCTTGGATGCTCTCCAGGAGGATGCTGCTCAGACTCTGGGAGAGAGGCCCCTCATGGAGGATGATCTGCGAGCTAGCATGGAGAGGATGTTCGAGAAGCGTTTGGGCGACTGGAAGTCTAAAATTCAAGAAGGTGTCAGCAACAAAAAGCAAGTGATTATCTTAGAGGATGAGCTCAACGTGCATCACGTGGCCAGGAGCACCAAACGACCCCGTCTAGTTATTTGTTTATTTATGTGTGTTTATTTGTTTGGTTTTGGGTTGAACATTTTTTTCCAAGATGACAGGCTTCCTCCTAGCAAGAACGCACCCAAATTTGGTTTATCCACCACTCCACCTGGCAATGTGGACATATCCTCCGCTGTGTCTGCTCTTGGTAAGTGTCTCCTGGTCTGTTCATTCCCTGTTGCAACCTTACTGACCCCTGGCATCTTTCTTTAAGATCTCTGTAAAACACTCAGTGAAGAAGACAAGACAGCATATAAGAAGGCCATTGCTTTCTTTCCATCAAAAGGCCATGGGCGTCAAAAAGCTGCCACAGAATTGGGAACTCTCATGCACGACATGACCCACCACTTCTTTTGCTGGATTGAAATGGAGAAGGATAAGATTCTCAAGCCTGACCATCACAACCTTTCTGGCCGTCTTACTAGCACCTTAATGTCTGCTCCCCAGAAGAGTATCTTCCTTACTCTCTTGACCGCTTGCAAGCTCCCTTCCTCTTCTCCATATATATCAACATGCTGCTTGCTTTCCGCTGACTCATATATCTTGGCCCCCATCTGCAGCTCCCCGTCTGGTGCAAGTTGGCTATCCGGATGCTTTCTGGAACCCTTCAAAGGTCAACTTTGACCTCATTCAGGCAGCTGGTGCAAAGTGGACGGATAAGACAAAATGCGCTGGTAGCTGGCAAACTCTCCTCACCATGTTTGCTCGACACGAAGGCGACTCATCCACACTGTACTCCCAACATAGCTCAATCAAGGTCCTCATCCATGCTGCACTCAACCGTATCAACCAGTCTGCTGTGGATTCTGTCAACCAACTCACCACTACCTTTGGCCAAGTCAAACCAACCCAACCCAACTCCCCCCTGAAAGGAATCCAAGCGGCTGAAAATTTCTTATGGAAGAGGATCGAGGGCTTCGATGGTTCCATGGTGGGGCATGGCTTGTTCAAAAAGGGTGAAGATGGTATGGGCTTCCTCTTGAAGCGTATTCATGAAATGCTCCTTGGTGCTGCGTTGGTTTTTGAATCCTGGAAAATCGCCTCTCTCGAACTTGGCTACACGAATGGCCCAGCCTTGAGCAGGAGAGAGTTGAAGAAAAGGAAGGAAGAAATTAGGGACGACACAGTTTTTAAGAAGGGTCCAGAAGGCTGTGGCACACAGAAGTGGGTGTATGTTAAAAAAGAGGCTTACGGGGCACTTGCAGTCTTTGCTTGTTTTGGTGTTGCAGGATGGTTCACGGTCATGAGCAACCGTCGGAGATACAACACGGCAGACATCTATTCCATCATGACATTGGCAGACCAGCGATTCAAGAGTTATCTTCCCCGGGACACAGAAGACACCCCTCTCATTGACACATCCCACCCTCTGGTCAGCGGCGCTTGGAGGTACCTCAACGGCTATCTGCTCCAGCTCATCCACTCGTGTGGTTTCATCTCCCAAACTCCCAACTGGCTCTCTATGCAGAAAAAATGGATAGACGGCTTGGCCCCCTCCACCATTGCAGAGTTGGTCCTCTTGGATGTCTTCTCTGAAATTTCAAACCCCGCCCTCTGTATCTCTCGCTCTGGACAACAAGCTCTTCCCATCACACTTATGGAGTACGAGAAGGACGATTGTAATTTGGTTATTCAAAAAATTAAGGGAGCCTTCCCGGACATCGTGGCTAGGGACAGAGATACTTGTGCAGCTCTTCCTGAGCCTTCTCAGGCTAGTGGTTCTGGTACCGATGCCTTTGGTAAAGATGATGAAGATGATCTGGAAGATTAATCTTGAAACTTAGTTTGTGAATCAGAAAGCTCTTTGATCAGCCTTGTGGGGCAATGAGGCTGCTAAAGATTAGACTTGTGTTGTATTCTCTTGTTGTTGTTGCTTCTTTTTTTTTTCTTCTTTGTTGATCTTGCTTTGTTTCTACGTCGGTGCTGTTTCTTTCATGCTAACTCAACGATTGGCCGACATCCTCATCTCATTTCAATGATGTCGTTCCACGAGGGTTTCAACGTCCCGTACAGGTCTCAGAAAGGGTCTTGGAACGGTGAATGGTTTCTGGACGCCGCTGATTCGACGTTCCTTCGTCACCTCGAGCAGCGTCCTCACAATGTCGGCAAAGCCAAAACCCCCAAAACCAATCGGGGTTATGAATGTGCTGACCGCGTCACAACGTTGCTCCCTGCGGAGCAACACGACGTTCAATCAACGCGCCCGTGTACCAGCGGCGGGACGTTGATCTGGGCTCTGGTGTAGTGGTGCGAGTATGACGCATCCACGTTGAATCGATCCCGGGACAGAGGCGGCCCTTATGGGATCCGAGCTGGTGCCGTGGCGGCGACCGCCCCGCCTCGTTGACGATGAGCTCTGAGAGGCCGTCTCCACTGATGTAGCTCCACAATATCCTGAGAGCGAGCCTCCGAAACCGCTTCAAGTCAATGCCGTCATTACACACCCGGGCGAAATGCCAACTTGCGTAGCCTCACTGAGGCCTGTTGGCCCTCAGGGCCAGCTGGCGACATCACGAGCCACGCTCAGGACGTCCAGCTACGGGTGCGTCCCAGAACCGTGGCCTCAATGCAACGAGTTTCGGAGGCGCCACCACGGCGGTGGTGAAGCGGCCTGGCAGCGGCACCTGTAGTGAAAGATAAAATAAAAACAATATCGATCGGTTTCAAGGACGCTGTAGTCCTTGTTCATTCACATTGCATGGCCGGCCGAGTGATAAAAAACTTTAGGACTCCTAATTCTCATTTCTCAACGGTGCATAATGTTTTAAATCAAAAGCTAGAAAAGATTAATCCGCAGGGAGCCGGACAAGGATGATGTCTTCGGACAAAATAGTTAAAACAGAATCCAATAGACAGGAATACCGATGAGATGCTGGCGGTGCTTGGAGACACCATTTTCTTGACCGTAAAGTGAGATGATTTTTTCTTTTTTGAAAAAA
>SMGU01001073.1:0-15894 GCA_004348175.1 Puccinia novopanici
TAGCAACCCTCCACGGAGGGTAATGTCACATGGTAAATTTTCAAGAGAGATGATCTCGAATTATAAAGGGTTTTTATCTCGTTGTTGTATCCTTTTCAGGGTTGAGCTCAGCTTTGATGGGGTGGGAATTTTGAAGCTTGAAAGTAACATTTACTAGGCTCCATTGCTTGTAAAAAATACTCTAATATTTATCATTAATTTCAATACTAATAAGGAACCAATTTGTATTCAAGAAAATGATATTATTGGTTGAGAAAGAATTGATCAACCAGATAAAAGAAATCAGTTTTTATTGCATTAAATTTTTTTCTAATTCTAACCAAAAAAATTTTTGGGTTTAATTCAGCTTGATACCACCTGGAAATTTCCTAATTTTTAATTTCAAAGTGTTGATACAGCCAAAAGATAAAAAAAAAAAAAAATTGTTAGTATCAACCCATAGTTAATTCCTCAACATCAAAATGTGAATCAATATCCATTGTTGAGTGGTTTGTGGTTGAGTTCCTCTTCTGATGAGGGTGTAAGATGGGGCTCTAGTTTAGTTGAAGTTGATATGCACAAGCTATACCCATTAGTTGGGAGATACATCAGCATGTGTTCAAGTTCTGTTAATGTAAGAATTATGAATACTTCCTGCAATGTTCCTAGAAAAACATGAATTATGGCACTCAACACCAAGTGCCATGAATCGTCCCCTGGTGTTATCTACTGGTGCACTACCACAAATCAAAACCAAACACACCACCACCATAAACATTTTAATCCATCAAGATTCCCTGAGATAACCCTTTGGAATCCCTTTTATTGGTCTCAGTGGACACTGCAACTGCTGATGTTACTTGAACCAATTAATAATTCAAGGAAGGTGGTGCATAGTACAGAGATGGGAGAGGTGTAAAATATGTATTACTCACTGAAAGAAAACTCAATCAACTGCAGGAAGTTAATTGAGTTTTTCTTTCAGTTACTCCTGTTGAATTTTTCACAAAACAATTTATTTGAAGAGAAAACTGTACTGGCTTGATGCATGTGTGATTAATTGGTCTTGAAACTTCCACAAGCCAAAATTCTTGTAGATGGCTGTTCAGTGACAATATATGAAAAATTCCTAATTTTATTGTAGATTTATTGCTAAGATAAATGTATATTCCAAATGGTGATCCATTTCTTCTGTGCTCTTCATATCATTAATCAGCAAATCAGTTTTTTTTTCTTATTTTCTGAGGTACCAAAAGTAAAATTTTCTGTTTCAGTCAGTGATTGATATATAATATGGTAATTTTTTGGAAAGCCTTTTTATAATGAATCCTTGAGATTTCATGGTGAATAACTCAAAAAAGACTTTCCCCAAATTAATAGCAAAAAAACTACCGGTAAAAATCATTCAAAAACTGCTTGGGGGACCTCAATGGTTTTCTAGTTTGTTGGATAGTTGAGTGACTGGCTCAAGGAAGATTTTTAAGAGTTCAGTGAGATGGGATTTATATTAATGGGTCAGATCAAGTTGGTGGAAAAATAAGGTATAGAAGTGATTATTTGATTTGCATGAAACTAGCCTAAATATATAGTTTATGTACAAGCCATTCAAATTGTGGTTGATAAAATGAAGAATGAACATAATGAAAAATGATGAAAAATGATGAAAGGAATTAAAGTGGTTGGACAGATAATGATGAATAAAATACAAGATTTGAAGACTCCAAAACTGGAACAGCCATGCTGGCTCAGGTTCTTAGGCAGAAACAAGATAGCACAAAGTCAAGGAAAGAGCTTGAAACAAGAAGATAAATTTATAATAAAAAAAACATTAAAAAACCTAGGGATTATGATCAGTTATACCTTTATAATTCAATGTGTAACACTGCAAAAAAAACTTGATCAACTGCCTGCAGTTGACATTCAGCATGCTCCAGCCAAGCTACCATCCAAACTCCACATATTTGCATATGTAGATTTTTTGGCACAGTCACTGTACAGTGTGCACAGTGACTGTGCATCAAAGCTTGGTTGAATCAATATTGGAGAAAGGTTTGAGTAACACCACAAGCTTCCTTGGACCTTTGGCATGTCAACTGCAGGCAGTTGAGCATGTTTTTCCCACAGTGTAAAATACATGATTTGTTAATTTCAGACCATAATGATAACCAGTGTTCATGAGTTGGGGAAAGATAAAGAAAGAGGAGAAGAATTTAGAAAGGAAGAAGGAGTTGGAAATTTCAGCATAATTCCGGACCAATTCCAAGATTATATTCAAGCCCCATTGAAATCTCACAGAGGCTTCACTTTTTGGAATGCATGTGCTGGCATCAAATTCAATTTTTATATTTTCTGGATGGTCAGAAGCACAGTGCACATGACATGAGAGTCTTCAATGATGTGACTTGAAAAAGATTGAATATTGTCCACAAGCAATATTTTCTTGTGGATGATGGGTATGGTTTTCAGCCCATTTTAATCAAACATTTTTGTGCAGTTCATTACCACCTCAAACAGTAATCCACTCCTGGCTTGCATCCATAAAGCAATCATACGCTGTATAACCTACAACACACTCGACTTAGAAAACTTGCCAAGTGGCTTTTTGGGTGTTTCAAGTGCAAGTTCACAAGATTCAGATTGGCTCCATAAATCAAGCTATATGAGAAGGTCTAGATATTATATGCCTTGAGTGGATTATGGAACTTCATTTGCCAAAAAAAAAAAAACACTTGAATCAATGTTTGAAGAAATGAAACATGCAAGCAACAACACTACAGAAATTAATCCCAATTCAGCCAAGTTGGTAGAATTTTGTGTGGAATAAAAGGATGATTCTTGGATGAGGATCAGACACAATCCTATTTGTATAAAAATTTGGTCTCAATACACCTAACTCTGCACAGCTTGTTAAGACCCTGCACAGCTTTCTTCCTCTCTTGGATCCATATTGCTTTGCATCATATAGTTGTTTTCTCTCTGTAATGTTTGGTGATAAAATCTCTGTGTTCTTTTTTTATTGCTCTCTCTCTCTTCACAGCCATCCTATGAGTTTGTTGAAACTAATTGAGCTTGAAGTGTAAAATAGAAAGAAAAGAAACTTTTTGAAAAAATATCCTTGTTTACTTAAAGGTTGTTCTGAGAATTAGTATGGTACAAGTTTTTGATCAATATTGTTTTTCTCAAAAAAAGAAATTGAAATTGGCGGGTCTGCTTGGGGTACAGACCGTTACACTGTCCTTCTTATCATTCTTCTTACTCAGTACAGCCTCATTAAGGCAGTTCATGAGCTGCCCTATTTGTTTGTTTCCGAAGCTTCTGGTGATAACTTCCGCCAGCTACATATAAAACATAAGCAACCAGGAGAATTCTTTGTTTATACCTCTCTTTTTCACATCCGGACAGGCAGAATCACCAAGTTAAAGCCTACATGTATATATGGTGTGATTGTATATGTTTTTAGGATAGTTATGACTTTTTTTTTTTGTTTTAGATTGTATATAGTGTAGTGCTGTTACATGATAAAAGAAAAGTACAAAGTTGAAAAAGAAAGTGCAAAGACTAAACAAGCACAGAGATAACCTCTAAATGCTTCTACAAAAAAAAAAGATTAACTGTATACATATACGTGTACATTCATACACATTACAATAGAAAAAATTAGATATTTTTTTTGGTTTCCAAATGAAAAAGCATCAACTAAAAGCCAGCTTCCAATAATAATCATAAGAATAGTACTAGTTATCAAAAGGAAGAAAGGTAGTGCTTTGCTTGGTGAGAGATGCATGGGACGACGACGGCAAACAAAAAGGCTTGGAGGAAGAGAGAAGTGGCGGTTCATAGCGAGACGACAAGTTTGGCAGCATAGAAGACGAGGAGGATGCCGGGAAGAGACAAGCCGAAGGTGCGTACGAGGTCAAAGGAGCTTCTTAGCTGGATAGGGAATTCGATGCAATTGGGCTGAGAGCGAGTAGCAGGAGACTTTTTAGCGAGAGAATCGGGCGAGCGTGTCTTGCTTTCTTGAGGTTGCAGTTGATTCGAGGGTTTGTCGAAGCGACCATGGAGGTAAAAATTATCCAGGAGCTGGTCTTTCTCCACCCACAGTCCACGCAGCCATTCGTCAAAACGCTCAATCTCCTCGGCCGATGGGTCCGTCAATTGTGTCAACTCGTTAATCATGGGCTTCCTTTCTTCGACTGCACCGGTGGCTGAAGAGGAGGAAAGTCTGCCCCGCGCGAATGATGATGATGATGATGATGATGATGGTGTAGGCTGAATATTTCCAATCGGAATATCAGATACTGGGATAACTTTGATATGTATATGTACCTTGGGTGGCGGACGACCAGAGCCGAATATTGACTGAAGAGTATAATAATCTTGTCCGTATCTTTTATATATATATTTTTTTAAAAAAAATTTCAAGAACAACGCATATTTCTGAGAAAAGGTGTATTTTTCTTGATGGCTGCAGGAGGAGGGATGCTTACCCATCCGATGGGATACCCGGATAGCCAATCGTGAGATCGATCAGTTTCAAGTCGGGGATCTTACGGCTCAACGCCCTTATGCAAAAGAGGGAGCCCATGGACCGGGGTAATAAGCAATGTTTCACGTCGTCCTTAATTACACCCACGCAGATGGAAGCAATTAAAATCAGTCTTGTATTTCCCCAGAGTTTTCAGCACATCCCGAGAGAAGAGAGACTCACGACTCCACATTTTTCGGCGTATTTCTTGCTCGCCGGCCGGGTCAATGGACTGACCAAGGTGCCCTCTGGGAAAATGAGCAGACCGATCTTGTTTAGCGAGCTTATTGTCGGGTTGTAGGTCTGATCTGCTAGCTGGTTGAGTTGGATTGTTAGATCTTTTTTGTCTGTCGCCCACGATCTATTGAGGAATATGAATGAAAACATTTGCATTGCCTATTTTCGCACGTAAGTGTATTCAGTCAGCATAATTACTGTTGGTAAGACTCTATTTTAGTATGTTTTAAAAGACTCACAGGGCCAACAATTGGCACCCATTTCAGTGAAGCCTTCAAGATGATGATGAGCGCACTGTGGATGTCAGCCAGATAGGCAAGAGACCTCAAAAAAAGAAGAAGAAGAAAAATTTAGTTTTGCAAAGAAGATGCTAAGTGTGAAGTCTTTCTCACCAGATATACAGCCAATCCGCGTAAATCTGAGCATCAGAAGGAAGCGCGAGTCAGCTACATATTCCTATATACCTCAGGAAACGATGGAGACAGCGGATTTTTCGAAATCTGAGGAGAGCCACTTCTTCAAGGAGCCCTAAAGAGAAAATCCAAAAACCTGGTGATTAGCCATCATGACTATCATTTTTTTTTCGTCAAAAAAAGAGCCAGTTCATTTTAGTATCCTTGTTTTTTAGTGGATGGAAGTTGAAATTACTGACTGGAATGTGTGGGTAGATGGAGGGAGATGATTTTGCCATTCTTATCCCGCTTTACCGCCTTGTTCAAATCAATCGAATCATCAGATGTGAGAACCAAATTAGTGGGAGCAAAGATCTGAAAAGAGAGTTGATTGATGATCAGTATAAGAGGGTGCTTCTTGATTCAAGTCGTCGGTTCCATACTTGGGTAACGAGGATGAGGATGATGGCGAAAGTCTTCCTGGCGAGACAGTTGTACTTGAGTCTGAGATGGGTGATGATTGTTGAGTTGAGGATGACGACGAACGGGAAGACAAGGAGTTGTGTGAGATGGAGGAAGATGATGGACGAGAAGAAGAAAGTGTTGAATCTGATTGACTGGAGCTTTTCCTTCATTTCCCTTTTGGAACTCTTGGCTGTGGAAAACGGTCAACAGACAGAAACAGTCAACACCGACTGAGCAGGATTAGTAGCACTGTTTTTAAACCATTTAGTTTTTCCCCTTTTTTACATTTTTTTTTATTTTTCGGCTTGATCGGTGTAACTGGCCAGCCGATTACCTAATCCATCACACACACTGCGCCGCATGAAGAAGGAGGCCGGAAACCTTGATAGTGATCACCACATCAGCCGGCATAATACATAAACACGGTGGAGACACGCCAACCGACTCGATCACCCCATTCCAACTGTCAAACCACTCAAACCAAACCAAGAAGTACCCAGCGAGTCCACACGTTTATAAAAAGAGACCTGCAGAAGCGCGATCTAAAAAAGGAGCTGGCTCAACCAGGACTCTATCAATCCATGTTCAAGGTCAAACGATCTTCTAGAAATTAAATGTCAGCGATCATGCGCAACCATCAGGTGGATCGAACATGTAGATTTCTCCTGTCTTTCGTAAAAGAGTCACTCTTGGCCCTTATCGGCTATGCGATGTAATCGTCTTCCAAGGGGGCTCACTAGATGTTGTGTTGTCTTGCGGCACGGCGGCACATCCTAAGCGCTATAGGTAGCTGGTGATTAGGAGAACCTGAGAGAACTTCAGCGACGCTAAAACGCAGAAGCCCAGCTGAATGTTTCCGGCGAATCCATGTACTCGGTTTTCAACAATTGATTTAAGATGAAATCAAGGAATCCTGGAAATAAATTGCATCAGTTATAATGTCAACCACCATTAAATGGGCTGGGTGCTTCCCAAATTAGCAAGGAAGTATTCAACCGAGTTAGCTTTGCTGGTGGCGAAAATCATGAAAAATATAAGGTAAATTTCGAAGATTGGGGTGCTTTAATAGGGTGTCCAGTATTATTGTTTGATCTTGATTGGAACCTCGTATCAAGCTTGTGAGGTACTATTGATAAATTGTTCCTATGGTCCGCTGGATGTTGTGGATTTACTTCCACTCTGAAAAAAGACTAACTCTGGTATTTGAATTCTTTATGACCTTATCAGTCCACATTTACAAACAAAACCAGCAATTCTGATAGAATCACTTGATCTCCAATAGGGAGGTTCACAATAGCATGCACAACAACAACTCCCAGAAATGGTTATATGTAGCCCAAATGTTGGTTTGAACTTGATTGGTCATACCAGGAAGGAAGTATATATCAGTTTGATCAATCACAGCCTCTTGATGTGAGCTGTAAAAAAACAACATTGAAAATTTGGTTTTAGAATTTCAAATGACCCCCCAAAAAACTTTCCAGTGGATCCTTTTTGTGAACCCCACAAGTATTCTGTCAAAGTAATTCTACCATAACAATTTTTATTCTCTGATTGCTACCATGCCTCTGAGAGACAAGAATTTAGTACAGAGTAAAAGAAATTATATAAATACAACCTTATAGAAAACATGTAAAACAAATTCTACACATAATATTGAATAATTCAGAGTGAGAATCAATGAGGAAAGCATCAAGAGGCTCATATAAAAAACATACCAAGGAAGCTATGTTCATGGATCAAGTGCTCCATACCTTTCATCACTTTCAACAAACTTACATGATCATGTGAAAGGAAGGGCCTGTCACAAATCATGCACACATGACACAAGCATGTAACCCGCCCTCTTGATTAGCCCAAGAAGCAAAAAACCTTCATTGAAAAAAAAAGTAGAATGTGAAATAAAGAAACTAGTAGATATGTTAACTTGGAAAGAATCCGCTTAGTTTTGAATAAATATCACATGTTCAATAGATGAGAAAGCTAATTGAGAGGGACTGATAAACCAGGAATATCAACTACTTATCTGGGAAGAGCTGCAAAAGTAAATTTCTGCAGAGCCATTAAATAAACACCACAAATTAGTCCAGAAATCTCCATCATAGAGCACATGTAATTAATATGGTACTGAATCAGTCTCAAACTTCCTACTTGGACTCTGCCTTTGCCTCTAGGTTCTTAACACAATTCTCAAAAGGTACCCCACTATTTTGCCATAGAATTAATGTTATTTGACTCACAACCCACAGGTTTTGAAGGTGTGAGCCACCTGGGCATCCCCATGACACTGGGGGTGGGTTGCACCTTCAAAGCCTGCACCATAAAGGTGGGTTGCAGGTTGAATTTCTTAAGATGCAGAGTACTTTTCATTCCATTTTTTGGATCAAATTGAAACATACTTGATGATAATGATTTCTTTTCCTACACTTTTTAGGGTGCAGAATTCAATGGTAAAGTTTATTTTTCCCAAAAAATATCTTGTAATATTTTTGGAACTACACCTGGCTTTCAGAATATTTTTTTTTTTAAATTACAAAGCAAAGTATTTTGGTCATTTTAATTTTTATAAATTTTAAAAGGTTCATAACTAAGCTTGAACATCCAAATTTTGGGAAAAAAAAAATGAAAATGATCAAAATGCAATTGATTTTCCACCTGAGCAAAAATAAATAAATAAGGGTGTAGCAGAAAACAAATAGACTTTTTTTTGGTGGAATAAACTTTACCATTATATTTTAAGACCTTCAAAGTGTATGAAAAAAAAATCACAATAATCAAAAAAATTGTAAAATGAACCCAAGATTAATGAAAAAAATGCATTGCTTTGCAATCTGAGAACAAAAAAACATTCAGAAAGCCAGTTAATTTGACAATACTCCACATCAATAAAAATTGCCCCTTTGTCTTTATCTGTAAGGATTCCCATAAATTTCCATGAACCTTCATTTCACCAAAAATTTAATACTATAATTTTTCTCTGGTGTCTACCACATGTTAATGCCTGACAGTAAAACACCTTGCCATTTGGAGACTACCCAATGAGATTTTGAATTCAGTTTCAAAAGGCTATTCAAATTGTATAGATCGAGATAAATATGAAACCCGAATTAAACAAATAAGATAAATATCTAAACAAATTGAATAAAAAGAGAGAAAAACTAGTGGCCAATAATTTATCAGGAGGTATAGATCTTCAAAGAGAGAGACTTATGGCATAGATAGAAAAATGATAATTAGATACTACAGTAATGACACAAGTTTTTCGACATCAAGCAAACCTCATGAGCATTTATCAAGGAGTTTGTTTCCGGGAAAACCGGTTTTTGGGTTTCCGGTGTTATCTCCGTGGGCTTTCTGGTATTGAGCCCATGTAGTGAGGTTGGGATTCATGCTGCACAAAAGGAATCAGCACGTTCATGGAATCAGTTCGATCAAGGATGTTCTTTTACTTTTTTTTTTTAAAAAAAAATGTGAAGGTCACAACTAACTAAGCGGCCAGATGGTCTTGGATGTACTCTGCGGTTGGATAGTTGGGGGGACTACAGTTGGTGTTGACCGGCGTGCCCGCTGGCTGATAAACACGAACCCAATCTACCATCATCTTTGTCGGCAGAGCTAGCGTTTTTGGATCAAGCACACCAAAGGTAGATGAAATTCCAAGGCTTCAGTCATTTCCAAAAAAAAAGAAAAAACAACAGAATAAAAATTCAGCGATTCTCAAAAATGTTGCAAGCTGAAAAAAGACAGCTGAACGCTTACTTGAGTAGTATATACATCGGCTCATTAGGAATAACCCTGGGACCGATCTGACTGAGTGGGTCCGGCCCTAACGCCCCGGAAGTAAGCTGCCACATAGGCTATGAAAACGATTTATTAGGTCAGTTCGTATGAGATGCAAAGCAGAATACCGGGCTCACTTACTTGATCTTTCTGAGTCCATGTGATAAATGGACTTGGTGAATCTCCTGTAGCATACTCGAACCCATAGCTGGCGTATCCCTTACCGTTGTATGATTTCTGATGGATTTATGATGAGAAAATTGAGTCGGTTTATTTGAGAATCGATGAAAAGTTTCAAATGAAACATGAACAAAATTTTTACCTGGTCTGTGTCACTCAGGCCCGAAGCAGCTTGCTGGTATATATTCCCTGTGTACGGATTCAAAACAGTCTGGAATGCTTTGCTTATTATATTTACAGATCCTTCGGTGCGATTGTTCTGAAGGCGAGATGGTGAATCAGTCGTGTCGGTTTCAGTCTAGCCTTTTCAAATAAAGCCTCAGGAATTGATGAAGCTTACTATCTCATATTTCGCATTAAACGGAGCTAACTGAACAGATTGCGAGATCTGTCCGAGTTTTGTGTCCGGATCTGTGATCGCTTCTAAACTGAAAGGCAGCCAAAGATTCTTGTATTGTTAATGTCGCCCAGTGGACTGATTCATTTTTGCTCAGTAAAAGCTTACATATCAATCTCAGGTGCACTCCTGCCCACCCAGGTACCATCAGGGTGCTTGGGCCCCGGGTGGTTGTTCAGGCCAGATATACGTGGACATGTGCATCGACTAAAGCGCTGGCCAGGCAGGTAGCTCAACACATTGTTATGATAGGGATCACCCATTGTTTTGGCGGCAAGAGGTCCTCCGGTTTTGGGGTCAGTTTGGTTTGGCAAGGTGCCCACATCACAGGTGTCGTAGCTATATGGCCATGTGCCATCCAATGACGCGCCGTAGCCAGCTCGCCCCAAGTTGCCCATCGTCCAGAATGCAGGCCAGAATCCACCAACCTTTGGGTCCCCAGGAAGCGATATGGAAGCTTCTATGATACCTCCCGTGAAGCAAAATTTATTCCAGCTTTGCAGCATGCCACCTTTAAAGTCGAGATTGTGATTCTTCGATGGGTCGGCTACTCTTTCCAAGGAAATCACCAACGATCCATTTCGAGTAGTGATTTGATCGGGATCGTACCATTCGAGGTTGCTGGTAGCCCAGTAATGCAAATCTGTTTTGACGGTTTATCTCAGTAACTGTCTGGTCCTCTCGTGTTATGGTAAAGCTGCTCCCAAGAGGTGAGTTCAGACTTACCCACGGCTTCCCAATAAGGATCGTCTCCTGGCCAAACTGCGAAGAAAAATTTCGAAACGAGCAAGATAGAGTCAGTAACCCATTCATTGTATAATCAAGGTGGTCAGAAATTTCCATCGCTCTGAAGCTCTGAATTTTCGCTTGTTGATCCAAAAATTAACCGCACGGGAGCAAATCAAAGAGATACTCCACAGCATTCCAGCATGTTGGAGTATCAATCTGTGATCGATAATGATGGAGAAAAAGTCATCGAACAAAAAATTCGTATAAGAACATCTTACATGTACGATTGTCCGTGTTGAATTCATCGGAAAACACAAGTTGATAGTTTTTTCCATCAACACCTTTCTTGGTTCTTGCCTCTTTTGGAGTATCAGCATCAATCAAGCCTCGCAGGCCGAGTATTTGCGGCACCTGGCCAGTAGCATTTATACCCCCAAGATTGAAGCCTCCAAGCGTACCAACCGGGTGCTTGACAAAATAGTCAATGATGGGGAATCCTGCAAACAAAGAAACCAGAACAACCGCTAGTATTCCTAAGCCCATCGCGTTGAGCCACCCCCGAATGGATAACCAATCGGTTTTGCCCGAGACGGCTTTGCTCTCGACGATCATGCGGTCGACGCCTTTTCGGGGCATAAGTGGGCCTGGATCATGAAGCGCGTCGTCCGCCTCGGCCTCCCGAGACTCAAAGACATCAAGATTGTGAGGTAGGTATCCCAGCCGTTTCTCATCTTCCTTGTCTCTGATTGAATAATCTTCTGTCATTCTTGAGTTGCCGAATCTATTTACCAGACCGGATTCAGTTCCAGAGAAAACGCTAGCAGCACTGACGGAAGCCATGGATTCAGAATTGGCCAGCGGCGGACAGAAGCGCATGGCACTGGGATTCTAGCAGAAGCACAGGTGATTGATTAGGAAATTGCCAAAAAGTCAATGCTTCGTTGACTCCAACTCGAATTTTGTGAGCAATCGCGCTTGCTTGGCTAAATTTGATACCCCCTATTATCAATCTTTTCTCCTACCTCTCCATTTACAATAGTGCTCCTATTTCTCCCACTAACAATCCAAACCCCCCAACCAATAACCCCAACATCTCATCTGATGTATTGCCTAGATTGAAATTCCTCGTTGAACCAACTAAGTACAAGGATTCCATTGAAGAGTTACTCATAGATGTTTCCAATTTCAACAAGTGGAAACACAACTTTAACCAAGTCATCCATCCACCTTACTTTGAATCTCGAAAAAAAAAATGAAAACTCTGAGAACTACACCAAATTTTCCAAAAAAGCATCTTACACCCTGATTTCACTGATCTAAGTCACCTTCAATGATGAGTTATCTTCTATTTTTGATAAAAAATACACATGATCCAAAGATTTTGAAGCTCTCCAACTCAATTTCCATGGTTCCAAAGTTTTTTCTCTCAGGGCCTTGACACCTCTTTGCTTGTATTGCTCAGCTACTGGTTCAAGGTCCCTCACTAGAGACAGTTCTATTCCTCAATGCGGGAGTGTCTGAGCTTATTATGGGTGAATGGAGACCGGATTCATAATAGCTGGTCACATCTTGGACTGAAAAGCGATGTGAACTTCCAGAGTTTTCATGAGGGTTCTGCAGATAATCGAGTATATCTTCTTGGTAATCATAAGTTGATGATCGCGCCTCCTCGTGCGTCCTTTCCGTTGAACCGCCACCGCTGTTTGGAGGAAATGTAGTAGATTGACTGTTCATCATACCCGGCTGATTCGATAAGTAAGGATTGAGATAATCCGGGGCAGGGCTCCCAGGGGCTGAACTGAAAGGTAAAGATTCATGATTGTAGCTCCTTGCGGCTGAGGAAGGCTGAGAAGGTGAGAGAAAAGCTTGTCCAGGTGAAGAAACGCGAGGTGAATGAGAAGCATTTAGCAGTTGCCGGGTTGACTGTGGCGGACTATTGGACCTCTGTCTTTGAATGAAATAAGAATTGGGAGAATAAGTTGAGAGAGGTGACACTAAGCGGGAGGGTTCCCCATTGCTGAATGAAGCGATGTATGGAGAAGCGGGCTCGTCAATCAATGGCGGCAGATCATTCGAATTATCTTGACTCCGAGTCCTGCCGTACCCAGACATTCTTCAAGCCTTCGGCGTGAGTCTGTTTGAAAAAAGTAGAAGTAGAGGTGATATCTGCAGGAAGGGAAATAGCTGGGGGAGAAAGGTTAACGGTAATCAAACTTAGACGTTGGGGACAATGAGATTGATTGAGGGCACTCAGTAACAAGTCGGGAATCAAATTGCAGCCTGGTTGGGCATAGCGTAGCTAGTAGCCCACCCATAAAGAGCCAGTCCTTCTATTAACTTACTGAATGCGGCCCGTACTCAAAAAAGATTCAAAGGAATGTTCTCTTTTGACTGCCGCAAGGCCAGTCGTAAGAGGACAAAGCGCAAGGAAGCGCGCAATCTCGCCAGGAATGGCCACCAGTGGTGAGCCTGTGGTCCAAGCCCCAGGGAGCGTTGGACAAATCGTGCCGGGCTTGCCTTGAAACTTAACTTGGGCTGCACGCCGAGGAGCGTAAAGAATCAAAACATTGCTGGATGACATGCCAAGTCCCACAGAAGTGGACCAGAGTCCCGGCTCTGCACCTCACAAGACAACTCTTGATATGGCTTTTTTATCGTTCGGGTCGGACTGCTGCAGTGCCTCTTCAGAAAAAGCGCGCTTGGATGCAACATCTACCCATTGGGCAAATGCCCGCGGCCTTGGTACGAGGCGCAGAGAGGCGCTCCAGCCTATGCAAAGCCGAAGTTCAACCGGGAGGTGAACGACTACTTTGTGAGCTCTATTCAATCATGATCGACAGTGATCGCCTCACTGGTTGCGACATGGCCCATCTGATCATAATGGGCTGTCGATGTAAACTTTCCAGCCATCAGTATAAGTGAAATTTGGCATTTGTTATTATGCAAACCCTTCCATATTCAAGTTTACGGCCAGGCCGGGAATGATTTCGGGTGATAGTAAAGTACCATTGGTGCTGACACTTAAGTGTCAGAATAATAATAATAATAATAATAATAAGCTTATTATTATTATTATTATTATTATTATTATTATTATTATTATTATTATTATTATTATTATTATTATTATTATTATTATTATTATTATTATTATTATTATTATTATTATTTTATATTTATGTAGATGTTAATTAACCTTTTATGTTTGCTTAGAGGGCCTTTTACATGCTTGGTTAATTTAATAGACATGTTAATGGTCTTAAGATTAATTATTTTCAAGTTATTTGTTGCCTTGATAAAAGGCATGAAGAAGTGTATTTATGAGAATACCTTAAGAGAGTTACCCTAGGTCATTTTTGATGGAGAATTCATTGGCATAACTCTTTTTATTGAAATGTTTTTTTGGCTCTTTTGACCAGTTTTTTTCTTCCTTTCACTCATATTTGTACTTTGTTGTACTGTGTTATAAACTTGCCTCTAAATTTTAGCCAACTGAAATGCCCCACCCCTAATATGAGTATCTAGACTCAAATAACTGTAATATTTAATTTACCCTTGAGATTCTCAACAAGCAAGTATTGGATAAGGGATGCTAATTTTAAATACTATTTCTATTGGCTCACTGATAAATCATTATTTCTGAAAATTATCATTTAAATTTATTTTTATCACTTAAGAATATTTGTTTGTATATTTTTTTCTGTATTCAATTGGTTTTAATGAGGCTCTTCTCCATAATTTAGGTCAGTATTTGGCATTAACACCATGATTGCCCGGATGTTGGTTGCTACCAACTGACATCAAGGAAGCTCTGGTGAATGCTCCTCCCATTCTTGTGCACATTCCCTTGTTTGCAGTCACTGCACAATGCTATTTTGCAAGGACCGTGGATGTAGTTGCGGTCTGAGATCCTGGATGTCACTTGCTAGCAAGGAACACACTATTATCTTTGAATCTTTTGGGTGGAGTGTAAGCTTATTAGCAACAAGTGCATTAGATATATTTTGGTATCTATTTATATTTTTCTTCTTCACTTGTTCAGGTTGTATCTCATAATTAGGAACAAGCTAACAAATCTCCTGCAACCAAGCCCAAAAAGACACACATGCTTTTTGGAAGTCATTCCCAAGTTGGGAATCAAGAGCCCTCAAAGACCCACAGTCTGTCAGGGATGTTAAGCACTGAACTTATTTGGGGTGTTAATGATAAGCTTTCTATTGGGAGTTTGACAAGGCTCATCAGAAATCATAAATGCAACTCATATTGTTTTTTTGAGAGAGAGGGTATATTGATCAGCCAACAAGGTACCCTTCCTGGTTTGGCTGATTTTGGTCCTATCCCAATGTCTGAGCAAAATGCACCCATTGCTTGTAGCTTTTGTGGAAGCAAAATGGTAGCACTTGGCAAAAAGAAGTTGAAGTGGGATCATATCTGAAGCAAAGTGATTCCCGCTCATGGTGGATTCATTGAAGCTGCTTTTCCAATTTAAGCCTGCAATGATCTAGTACCATCCAAATCCTTCACAGAAAAAATACATCCTGTCTTGCCTCCCATTGGGGAGAATAGCATTCTGTCACTTAGAGAATGTGGATTTCTGAAAAATCTGTGCCCAATATATGTACATTCTGTTCTATAATTTATATCTGAAATGATGTTGATTTCAGTTTTTGATCTCATAAGCAGTGATTCTCATCCAACATTTGAATAAAACCCCATTTTCAGTGCTGGCCATGTGTGCCTGGACATGTTGCTGCATTTTGATATGATCATCCATGCTTGTCACTGAGGGCATAATTACCCTTTCAATTATCAATGAAAACCATGTCATTTGCTCTGTTTGAGGAAAATATGGCTTGAGAGATGCATTGTTGGTTCTTTGGTGAAGAATCTGGCTGTGGTATGTAAATATTTATTTGCATCACAAACTGGTTTTCTTGGGATGTCACACCACATGCCACCTGCTGGGGGGCATTCTTCCTTGCATAGGAAAGCATCCCTCAAAAAAAAAAAAAGTAAAAGAAAAAGAAAAAAAAGTAAAAGTAAAAAGTAAAAAGACAAAAGACAACAGATAAAAGAAAAAATAAAAAATAAATAAAATAAATAAAATAAATAAAATAAATAAAATAAATAAAATAAATAAAATAAAAAATAAAAAATAAAAAAAATAAAGAAAGAATAAAAAAAATAAAAAAATAAAAATAAAAAATAAA
>SMGU01001075.1:0-12829 GCA_004348175.1 Puccinia novopanici
TAAGTGGTGTGGATGATGGTGGATGCATGATCCAGTGGCAAGAACACTAGTTAAGGCTGCTGGGATAATTTATGAACTGTCTGGTGGAGAGTTATAATAATATCTGGTGGCTGAATGCGCTTTCTGGGTGACTGGTAGGCTTGGGGAAATTACCAGAGGAAGCTGGTGCTTAAATATTCTAACAAGAAACTCAGAAGCGCCCAATATCTTCATTAAGGGACCTTTGAGGCGCACTGGAATCAAGATCAGCAAATGTTAATCCCTTGGATTATTCTAAGGTTAATATTAACAGATCAATGATGGTAATTTACTTTAAATTAAAGTACACATCATTGATGCTGTTAAAGTTAACAAATTAATTGTTATCTCCTTCCAGGCAGCGCTCAAAATTAATAATGATAATTAACTTTTAATTAATACACGTCTTTTGATGTGAATAAAGTTTATAACAACTAATTATCTCCTTCCTGTTGGCGCTCAAATTAATGAGTTTAATTAACTTCCAATTAATGTACATCATTTGATGGGAATAAGATTGATAACAAATTATTAACTCCTTCCTGTTGACACCTCATTATGGGATACAGATCAAATGATGGGCTTAAGCTTTAAATAATTAATTGCTATCAATTATAATATATATAAGCATATTTGAGGCGCATATTTTGTAAGTTAAGTTATTTTATGTTATATTTTACGGCTAGAATAATAAATAGAATAAGGTAAAATGAAATATAAAATAATATGACAAAATGTGCGTAGACAGAACAAAACTTGGCAAAACTAAATAGAACCTTTTGAGGTAAGATAAAACTAGGCAAAACCTATTATAATAATTTATAATCAGGTTGTTCAAGTTTATTAAAGTTCCAGTACTGTCCTAGTCATGTAATTTACTTATTGGGTTATGTGTATTATATTAATTGTACTGTGATTATTCTTATAAAGTGCAGTACAAGTAATATAATATTAAATATTAATATTTTAACAACTTATTACATAATTTAACAGCATTAATTATGTAATATTATCTTGTTACTACTTGGGAAATGTCAGGTATGTTGATATTGCCTCTGTAGTTGACAGTGCCTCTACATCGTTTTCGTCCCAAAACCGAGGTTCCAAGGAAGAGGGTCCACAAGGAGCTTTTGAAGAGATGCAATTCAGAAATGATGCTGGATCTACATAAGGGAGTAACAGGGAAGTGTGAAAAACAGGATGAATCCGAGAAAGATCCTTAGGGAGAATAAGCCGGTAAACATCCTTGCCCATGGACATATCAATCCGAAAGGGGCCCAGATGTTTAAAATCCAATTTTCCAGAAGGACACTGGGAAGAGATGTTATGGCGTAAAAGCCAAACCCAATCCCCTGCCTTATATCCAGGCGCGTCGCGGATCCTTTTATCAAAATAAGACTTCTGGACCTCTTTCGCCCGAAGAAGATTATCTTGCAGAGTTTCCTGAACATCATGCAGCCGTTGTAGAAGGGAATCAGCCACCGGGACATCAGAGACTTGAATTAACATATTCAATCTAGGATGAAAGGCAAACTGGGAAAAAAAGGAGAATAACCCGTGGAAGCAGAAACAGAATTATTAAAAACAAGCTCAGCTATGGGAAGTAAGTGGTACCAATCGTCCTGACGATCTGAAACAAAATGCTGGAGATACGTTTCCATTGTCTGATTAGCACGTTCTGTCTGTCCGTCTGTCTGTGGATGCCAAGCTGTAGAGGGAGCCGGTTTCACCCGAAGAAGGTGCTGTACCTCCCGCCAAAATCTCGAAATGAAGACAGATCCCCTGTCTGAAACAATCTTATCCGGTAAGCCATGGTATCTAATGAAATGATCAAAGAAGACAAATGAAAACTGTTCTGCCGACCAAGCCTTGTTGACAGCCACAAAATGCACACCTTTGGAAAAATGATCCACTATCACCAGGATAGAATCAAACCCTGCCAAAAGAGGAAGTTTGACAATAAAATCAACACCTATCATACTCCAAGGATGCAAAGGAGAAGTTAAAGAATGCATTTCCCCTGGGGGACGCTGGGTGGAGTGCTTAGCTCGTTGACAGGAGAAGCAGGATTTCGTATACTGAAGAACATCCTTCCGTAATCCAGGCCACAAGAATTTCCCACTGATTGCTTCAAAGGTCTTGAGCAAACCAGGATGTCCTGAAGTCGATGAATCATGAAACTCCTTCAGCACCCGAGACCGCAGCTTGGAGGGGACAAAGATGCGATCCCGGAACCACCAATAAGAATCTTGATGTTCCAAATCTTCATCTTCTGTTGGATCAGGCGGCTCGTCTTGATACGCGTTCTGGAGAAGCTGGTCCATATCAGAAGAAGGCTTGCAAAAAAAATGATCAACTACTGAGCTCGAGGAACACAGAACATCAGAGGCATCAACTTCCCCAATATCAATATCCTCGTTTACTTCATCCAACAAAGAACCCTGAAATACCAACCCGCTGGGCACTAAACAGAGCAACCGACGCTTATTGTCCGGGTCCTCATCGTCTGGTAAAAAATCCGGTCGCCAAGTTGGCGGGTCCGCCGGGTTGAGTTGACCTGAGATGTGCTTGATGACAAAATGAAAGGAAGTAAGTTACAATGCCCATCTTGCTTGACGGTCCGATAAGTGTTGACTGCTCATAAAGTATTTGAGATTTGCGTGATCAGACATTACCACCACAGGGTCTTTAGTGTTGATCAACCATGCTCTCCATTCAACGAATTCTTGGACAATCGCTCCCAGATCCTGGTCATGCACTTGCCACGATGATTCCTTATCATTCCACCTCTTGGAAAGGAAGGAAACTGGGTGCAATCATCCAAGATCGTCTTTCTGAGAGAGAACCGCTGACAACGCATATTTTGAGCTGTCGACGTGTAGAACCCTGTCTTTTGCGAAATCAAAATGAATGAGTAGTGGGGCTGTCCTGAAAGCCGATTTTAAAGCATCAAACGCAGTGAGAGACTCAGGGAGCAATAAAACCGCCACCGTGTCCACATTTTCTTTTGTCAAATGGGTGAGAGGGGCAGCGATTTGAGAAACCCCCGCAATGAATTTCCTATAAAAATTGAGATAACCAAGAAACCGATTAAGTTCCTTCAGACTCTTCGGATAAGGCCAATCCAAAATTGTGCTTAGCTTGCTATCCTCCATTTTTATGCCACGCAACGAGATTGTGAACCCTAGAAATGACACTTGATCAGCATAGAACAAGCACTTCTCCGGAGAAGCAAACAAAGAGTATTCTTTCAGCTTCCGTAACACCTGGAGGACATGTTGTTGATGTTCCTCCCTTGTCTTGGAAAAAATGAGAATGTCGTCTATATAAAAAAAAAAAACAGACATTCAGTAACTCCCAAAGAACATGCTGTATGAAATGCTGAAAACAGGCCGGGGTGTTGGCCATCCCAAACGGCATAACCAAATACTCATAAAGTCCCCATGGCATGCAAAACGCCGTCTTCCATTCGTGTCCCTCAGCTACTCTTAACAAATTAAAAGCGGCTTTAAGATCAATTTTGGAGAAAAATTGACATCCCTGAAGCTGATTCAGGAGATGGCCCAGCACAGGGATAGGGTAGCTATTGCGAATTGTCATGGAGTTCAGACCGCGATAGTCAACACATGGCCGAGGCTTCTTACCAGGGACTCTCACAAAAAAATAGGGGACACGGCACTCGAGGAGGAAACTCGGATAAAACCTTTCTTTAAATTTTCATCTAAATAAGATTTAAATTGAACCGGTTCATCAAAAGACAAATTGTACAAACCCCTGAAGGGGGGAACAGCTCCTTCCTTAAGGTTTATGGAAATATCCATATCCCTATGGGGGGGTAATGAACAATTTTTCTGAGGAGAAAACACATCCGCAAACTGCTCGAATTCAGACGGAATGATAATAGGGGAAGGGGACTGCTGAATAGAGGACACCTCTCTACCTTCAGGCTTTCCTCCCTGCGACAAGAACTCGATCACGTGTAGAGGAGTTGACCCTAAAGTAAAGCGGTTCCCGTCCTTCAAGCTACCAGAAGCCGTCCAGCCCTGCTTATCAAGCCAAGGTAGACCAAAAATTGCGTCAACAGAGCCGAGTCAAGTGATGCCGAAAGAACTGGGGAGTGGAATCAAGGTTGCATCGGTGGAGGAGAGGTGGATGACACCAACCCAATCTTGTGTGACCAGGCCACCCACCCCTTCCTTCCCATCAAAAGCGACACATCAGATAGGATTCTTGTGCTGTCGAAATTTGAGGTCATGTCCCCAAACAAATCCTTCATTCACAAAGTTGGCCATCAATCTCCCGTGTCAACCAATATTGACGCCGACGCCAACACACCGCCCAGAGCCTTGAAGGTCGCAGGAACCAATATTTGACTACCCAAGGAACAATCCAAACAGATATGGACGGAAGCAACATCAACCGTCGCACAATCGCCCTCATCATAATTGTCATACTGTTCATCGAAGCTGCCAAAACTGACAGGGGAAGGTGACTGGTCTTCCAAGGATTGTTGGATCAGCTGAAAGGCGAGGGAGGGCGGCTGAACAATTGAAGGCTCGGGGATCATTGAAGAGGAAACCAAAGAAACTTGAGCCTTCCTAGAATGTCAAGCTCGTTCAACAAATTCTTTCCATTGCTTGCCCGATACCGGTGGATTCGGGCAGTTGAGACTTCCAACATGGCTCCTGGGGACAATTGGTTTGAGGCACCGGAAACAGAGGTTCCGAGACCTGCACAACAGGCACAAAGAATCCAAAAGTGACCGCAAAAGTGCCTGGACAGAGTCCACTTCCATTGCATCTGGATCTTTGACGGGCATACTGGAGGGGGGGGCGATGAAAGGAAGGGGGCGATTGGAAGAGAGGGGTCAATAAGTTGTTGAAGAAGATGAATCCGAGGGAAGTTGGGCCAGGAGATCTAACTGCGCTGCAGCCTTGGCCGCCATAGCCATCTTGTCATCCAAGGTTTTGACTTGTCTCCAGGCCGTGCTCATGACATGATGAACAATGAGTGGATTCAACCCAGAGACATATTTCTCAATCCGGGTTTCTTCCACATCCTCAACTAGATACACCAGCACTGCAAAAAAAACTGGCTCAACTACCTGCAGTTGACATGAAGAAACTCCAAGGAAGCTTGTGGTGTTACTCAAACCTTTCTCCAAGAATGATTCAACCAAGCTTTCATGCACAGTGACTGTGCATGCTGCACAGTGACTGTGCCAGCAAATCTACATATGCAGACAGGTGGAGTTTGGATGGCAGCTTAGCTGGAGCATGCTGCATGTCAACTGCAGGCAGTTGACTGAGTTTTTTTTGCAGTGCAGGGAAGAAAATTGCAAATTGTACTCGCCAATGGTGAGATTCCGTTGCTTGCAGGCGTTCAGCGCCCTCTTTGCATTCCCCTTCAAAAAGCGGTCCCCAAAGACGGACAAAAGGCCATCGAGAAAAGCTTTGACTGAGAGGAGTGTTGGGTGAACAAATTTGACTCCATCGTGATCAGCATAAGGGTCAATGATCCCTTGTCTTCGAGCGTTGTCCAAAACCAATGAATCATACCAATTCTCGGAGGGGGAAGGGGTCTTGCGGTTTTCAGAAGGTTGATAACCAAAGTGACGCAAGATCCAGACAATCCTACGAGTTTCTGATTGAAAAAGGGAGCCACGTGGACGCTGTGAGAACTCCTTTTTGGGATGGGTGGCAGTCCTGCGAGGGGGGAAATAACAGAGGTGATATTCAAGTATTTATGAAATATTACAACTGATACGGGTGGTTTGAAAGACCTGCCCCTCTATGTAATACACAAGAGCTAACACAACAAATTTATTTATTTATTGTGGCTGAATAATGTTAGAGAAAACTATGTGTAGCAGTCTCTAATCAGACTTAGATCAACTTCTCCTTATATATGGATAATACAGCAGACTCTTATAATGGATAAAGAAATATGTGAGTGGATGAGTTTAGGATAAAAGATGTTCAGACTAGTAGAAACTGATGGAAGTGGAAATCTTTTTAGGGTTTAATGTTTTGTTGTGGTAAGATGATAAGGAAAAGTGTGAGTGGATGATGATAAAGAAGAAATGTGAGTGGATGATGATAAAGAAGAAATGTGAGTGGATGATGATAAAGAAGAGTGAAATAGAGAAGTGAGTTATTTTTTATGGGGTTTTGATGTTTTATGTATAACAAAGGGAAATACTAATATGAAAGGTGGACTATTCAGGTTTTATATCCCCTTCCTTAACCTTTAGTCAAGAGGGGTACCTGATATAAAGGTATGAAAGGCTTTTATGGAATGCCTGATTGAGAACACACCACTTTGGATAAGGGTAACTGTTCTTTCTCTAACTAACTGACTAAATAAAACTAATAAGGTGGATTGATGATGGTGTGATGAGTGTGTGGGAAGTGGGATCTCCTGCCTGTGAGTGGGATGTGGCTGGATGAGTGAGTGAGGATGTTTGAGGGGAGAGAGGCCCTCCTTTTATATTGAAAGGTGAGGTATTTTTGTTGGTGTGAACTCCAACTGAGGCATTTATGCTGGTGGGAGTGTGAACCATGTCTTCTGATTGGTCAGGATATGAAGGCTGAACCATGTCTCCTGATTGGTCAGAGCTGAATCATGCACTCTGATTGGTCAGAACATGATGACTGAAAATATGTGAACTGAACCATGAGTTGTGATTGGTCAGAACTTGATGGGTGAATCCTGCAAGCTGATTGGTCACAACCTCCTGGCTGAAAGTTGAATCCTGATTGGTTGATACTAATTATGTACTTATAAACTACTAATTATGTACTTATAAACCTACTATCTACTATATATTTAGACTATGTATTTAAAACTATGTATTTAGAATATGTAATATGTATTTAGAATATGTGTTTATCTAACCAAATTATGTACTATACTATAATTATATTCTATATAAATTCCACTGGATAATACTAGTCAAAAGGGGTTCCACTGAGTAAAAACTGGGGCTTAGAGTATTTATAAGGGAAAAATATGATAAAATATGTCTAAAACTATGGGATATGGGGTGGAGAATTGATCCTTTATCACATTTGATACTTGAAACCTAATTAGACCACCACAACGCAAGAAATCCCAAACCGTCCTCAAAAACGACAACAACTTGGAAGAATCTCCAGAAAACCAGACATCCGGAAGTTTCATAGGTTCCAACCAAGAGAGAAAGTTGAATTTGGGACCCACGGGCGGACGGTAAGAAGGATCCACTGTCGGTTGAAGGAGGGGAGGAGAATCTTGAGGCAGATCATGAGGTGCAACAGGCGCATCAGCAGGTGGATTAACTGCATCGGGAGGATTGACGGCAGGGGGTCTTAAAAGAGGAGAGTTTTCCAACAGATGAATGATACGCTGCAAGGTGTTGTCGATCCTGGAAACCTCTGTTTCCAAAACCTCCACACGATCCCGTCCAGCCACTGGCACCAAAGCCCCGCCTGAGCCCGACGTCGATTGCTCTGGCTGGCCAGACTGCATCGGTGCCGCCGCCTTGGGATGCCTTTGCCGTGATCGAAGAGAAGGTGTGGGGGGAGTGATGTGTGGGATAGGGGGGGAAGGGACAGAAGAGGGATTGCAGGTGATATGCCAGATGGATGCACCGGACTGATGAGGAGGGGGGTCGCGGGGGGTGGGTGTGAGGGGTGAAGAGGATAGAGAACGAAATTGATCAGAATTGTCGTTGTCTGATAGATGATCAATCTTGAAGATAGCAATGGTGAAATAGAGTTTCTGTGGGTTTTATAATGTAAAGAATCTACAAAGTTTCAGGACGCAGAGCAGGGCAAGTGTGGCTGGGACAGATGTGATGATCTTCACGAAACAGAGTTGGAGCAGGTGCAGGGGAACTTTTAAGGTTCAGAGTGAAACAAAGAAATGATGAATATTTATTTAGAGTAGAGTAACAAAATAAAACCCATAAGGGGACAAAGATACGCAAAAACAAAGCCTATTTATAATAATTCTGGGGAGTTGCGTTGAGATCTCAACTTCTCTTACGCGTAATGTAGGAAACGTGTTACAATGTGGCAGGATTGTGGTTGCTTGTGCGTTACAGCAACGTGTTATTTACAATCTAGAATTGAACTAATTGTTAAACTATGGCATAAGAATTTATGAGAAGAAAATAAAAGCATGGGAAAAGTCATGAATTTTTTTTTTTTTTTGTCTTGAGAGATTGCCCATATGTCTACACATTTCTTGTTCTCCTTTGGTTGAGTTTTCCATGTTTCAATGTTACCTTTTTTCCTGTGTCATGGAAGATGAATCTGATTTGTACACCTGATACATCTCATGCAGATGCAATACAAGGGACTTTTTTCCATCACTGCTCTGAAACTTTGGAAATTTTTCTAACGGCGGAAAAGCAATTAAAAAAAAAGTGAAGAGAGGAAGATGGAAAAAAAAGGAAAAAACATTCGACTCAGTTTGGGAAATGGAACAACAGTGATAAATGATACAGCAGTTCTCAAAAAGCTTGCGGTTGCGAGCCGACGGATTCACAAAAATTTTTTTTTTACGCCACAAAATTCTTACGCCTCATGACCTGTACCGCCCTAAATCCCTTCCACATTCTTCCAACGACTACCCAAATACCCAACCATCCCTGCAGCCCCCCGGAATCCTCCACCCCCCACCCACCCAAAAAAAAAATTCCCTTCCCATTGGCCTGATTATTCCTCAAGGACGGAACAAAACACCCAAGTCTAGATTGTAAGTGCCCCTCTTTAGCTGACTCGCATGAAGGCTTCCATCAGCTGATTCCCGCCACAGCTTAGCACCATGGTTTTCAGGAAATACTCACCCGATGTCAAGCTCGTCGTCGTGAAAATGAGTCTCGACGGCAAATCTCTAAATGAAATCAACCAGCAAACCCACCAGTCAGTATCACCCGACTCCCTACATCGATGGAAACACCTGTACGAGCGGACCCGGCAAGTTATCCGAGACCCTGCTCTTTATGAACCTCAAGGACGGCCCGTCGCAATGACTCGAGAGGAGGCCGAGTTCATCCTTGATGCTCTGGAACTGGAGCCCTCCCTCTATTTGGATGAGATTCAGTCTCATATTCAAGCAATCACAGGCAAGTTCCATCTAATTTCGACTATTCACAAAGAAATGAAGAACCGGCTCCACTTGACCTCCAAGAAGGCCCGGACAGTCAACCCGGCCCAATGCCCAATCGAGCAAGCCGAATACCTTTGCCGGGTCAGTTTTATGCCCTCCAGCTATCTGGTATTTTTAGGTAGGCATGTTTTTTCCCTGTCCCTCCCTCTCTTTTTACTTTGAGCTGATGATGTGACCAATAGATGAAGCAGGTGTGTCGATCAGAACACATTCTCGCGAAAATGCCTGGGCTCCACGAGGACGTCGGACTGCTCGCCTGCGCCGGGCGTTGGTTGGAAGCAGGATTACAGTCCTCCCAGTGGTGTCGTTGTCTGGTCTGATCGCGGTGATTGCTCAGGAGGGTACTGTCTGTAGATTGGATTTGGAGTACTTTCTGGAAGAAGTACTGGTAAGTTCTTCATTTTCTTTTTCCAGTTTTATCACGTGTACTCATTGTTTTCTCTAGCTCCCAAACATGAACAGCTTCCCGGGGCGAGATAGCGTGCTGATTATGGACAACGCGCCTATTCATCATGGGGGCCGTGTTCAAGAGCTTTGCAAGGCCCGAGGTGTGGTGCTGGTATACTTACCGCCTTATTCACCCGACATGAACCCCATTGAGAAGGTGTTTTCAGTCCTCAAATCTCAACTCAGGCGACGCAACGTTCTCACCGGAACCAGCGAGGACAGTGAAATAATCAAGGGTTTGTTACTCGAAATTGTCACCCCTGATTTAATGGCTTCTCTGTTCCGTGGTTCCAACTATCCAGCCTAGATTGGTCGATTGTTTTGTTTAAAAAAGAAATTTTGTTTTCTTTTTTCTTTTTTTTTTCTTGCTTGCTGCAATCTGCAATTGATTCCTTCAGATTACCCTTGAGAGAGAGAAAGCGATCACAAAAAACTCGTGCGTCCCACAGGCATACTGATAGGATTTTGGCCCGTGAGGACATTTGGATGTGAGGAGTTCGTCCGGTGACCTCAGGTTGGGACTGCAGAGAAAATGTGGCTAAGTCACATACTGAATGCCATTTTCGGCCGTGAGGACTTTGTGCATGTGAGGACTTGGTCTGGTGAGCTCAGGTTGGGACTGCAGAGAAATTTTGGCTAAGTCACGGTAGACATGGTTTGTCATTGGCATCACATATCCATCATGTATCAGGATAGAAGTAAGGAAAAACCCAAAGTTCAATTACTAATGGGTAAACACGTCGAATCGGAATAACAACCGCAACACACACAACGTGGAGGTAAACAAGGTGTCAAAACTATCTGGGACTCAAGGCAGTCCAACTGACCATATTAGTAACGTTTAATCTTCAAAGTATTGGGCAGGCAATGTATTGGTGCCGTAAATGATTTGATTCGCGGTGGCTACTGGGAAGCTCAAGGTGATTAAAGATTTCACCGAAGTCGTAAGGAAATTGCTCCAATGGGGGATATGATTCAACTGAATCAATCCCCTGGGGACCATGTCGTCCTTCGAGAAATTGCAGTGACCAAGGAAGTCATCCCAAGTCAGAGCCTTGCCGGCAGCGGATAGCTTTCTTGGTGGGCGCGAAGGAGTCGACGCTACCAATCCGGGACGTTTACGAGGGGGGGACTCGGAGATCATACGAGTGGCGCTGGTTGGTTTGCGAAAAGACAGCATGCTGATGGCAGTGTCAATAGCGTCTCCAGTTGGGCTGCAAGCATACTTGCGGGCCGGGGATCCATCGCGCGATAGGACATTGGGAGTGTCGTGGGCACTGCCATGCACGGGTTGGTAGGTTCCCACTATCTCAATATCAGAGCCGTGTTGACTAACGGACTTGGAGACGGCCTCCGTGTCATGCCCCATAGGACTAGCTGGCCAAGGGTTCTCGGGTAATGGGCTGGGACTCATCGGAACCTGATTTTTTTTCGTTTGCGGCCTGTCTTTTCTCAATTGCCGGCGTCTTCAAGTTGCGAGCGGGTGTACCATTGCTTTTCCCACTTTCGACCGTGTTTGGATTGTTCTCTCCCTGAGGCTGAATCGGTTTGTCAGATGAGCAAATTCTCTTGACCATTGGAGACTCGTAAAGCTCATCCATCAACGGCGTATGACGCTTGATCCATTTGAAGTCCTTGGTAGTTGGGGGATGATCGTAATCAATATCAGGGTTTTTGTTGTGCAACAAGGCTCGTGCCCAGATTGTCAATCGATCATTAGTAATCTGCATTGAGAGGGTATTGTCGTCTGGATGACTGATCCATAATTTCTCGTCATCGCGGCCCCATTTCTGTGCGATGTGGTTCATCAGCTTCACCAAGTATGGCATGACGGGGTTACCTGAGACGTCGGATTGCGGCTGACAGTAAATTGATCACATTAGCTATCATGATGAGGTATAGCAAGCACCATAGAGTTAATATCTTACATTTAACAACATGCGCGCGCGTTGGCGTTCCAATTTTCCCCTCTCTGCGTCCTCGCCAAAGGTCAAAGTGAGGTTCTCCTCCATCGCTCGCTCCTGATTGAAAATGATTAGTATCCGATTAAACAATGCAAACAAAATACAGACACACACACCTGTTCTAACTGCTTTGCCTTCTGCTGTGGATCATCCATCAAAATTTTGATCGTGAACTTGCTGTTAACGTTGTCAAAGACCGCTTCGACAAATTCGTAGTAGTCCTGATCGTTGGTCCCATACATGTTCTTCTTAGCGCCGTAAGTGCGACTCCCGGCTATGATGAGCTGCCATTTGATCGCGTCCAGTTTCATTTCGGATTCTATCAATTTCCCAAAGTGGGTGCGAGCTGGAACACGGGATAATTCCTTGATGGCAGCAGCCTGGAAGGTTTCCCAGGTGTACGACGCCAGATCTGTTTGCCAAGAGGGCACCTTATCGTTTGGAGGGGAGTACTTCTCGTATGGGGAGGCACCCGATGCCCGACGTCGTGCTTTAGCAATCTCACCGACCATGGAACATGCGAACAGAACATAATTGAGGAAGACCTGTCGCTCCACTGCCGGTATAGAGGAATCGCGCAAGAATGAAGATGGCCTGGCAGCACTGGAAGCCGTGTCAGCGAGGTGCGTGGGGACCTGGGTGGATTCGACATTGATCTGGGAGCTCATAAGCATCGTTGGACCTTGAGAGAGACACAATCCAATCGGGTCTTTGGACAAATTATTCATTTGCGGTCGAACAGCTTGCTGGTGGTGAATGGGACTGAAAGCCGCCATGTTTTGGGCCGGAACCGGATTGGACTGGACGGCCATGAATTGGGTGAGAGCCAGATTCGACTGGGGGGCCGTATTAGAGGAGGGGACTGTGTCTGGCTGCGTCTGAGAGGTGAAGAGTGGCTCGTAGGGGACTGCTCCTGGGGATGGAGCAAGCCAGGACTCCTGCATGCCATTGTTTTTGGGATCTAAACCGCCATTGGGGTCAAAAAACTCCATTCTTGGAGGGAAGTAATCAGCGAGGCTGGTGAGAATCAAAGCAAGGCTATCAATACTTACTTAGTTATATTTTGCGCGTTTGAGCGATGGTTTGGGGAAACTTTTGGTAATGGATGAGCTGGCCGAAGGAAATTGCCGGTTTTTTTATGGGTGGGTGGGAGGAATCCGGGGGGCGGGCTGCTGGCATGGTTGGCTTGTGGTTGGAAGAATGTGGAAGGGATCTAGGGCGGTACAGCTCATGAGGCGTAAGAA
>SMGU01001077.1:0-16189 GCA_004348175.1 Puccinia novopanici
CAGAACTGATGGTGTTTTCATTTTGGAGCATGGGACAGTTAAGTAGCTAAGTACAAGTGGCTGAGTTGTGGGTTGCCAGACAGTTGTATTTTGAATGAAAACAATGCATGAATTTTGGCCGGAGAGATTGAAAGGAGTGACATAAAAAAAAAAACATAAAAAAGGAAAGGGGTCGATGAGCAGAATTCCAACACCCCTCCTTGACTCGAGACCACTAGAGATGAAGATCGGGGTACTTTTGTTGCAGGTACTCAAGAGTTTGTTCATCTTCTTCAGTGTAACGAGTGAGATGAGAAGATTGTTGTTTGCTCGAAGTTGAACCGGTGGGTTTGCTGTGTTTCTTGTTGGGATGTTTCTGATAACAGTTGTCCTCGGTATGGCCGCTTTTGAAGCAGTGAGAGCAGGCTCGGAAGCCTCGTTTGCAATGGGGGCAAGTGATTTCAGGCTCGACCGATCAAGTGTACATTGATTGCACAGGGTAAGGGGATGAGGATCGTTTGAGTTCAATGAGATGATTTTGCGATGCGAAGTCCTCGAGTTTTTTAATGATCTTCTCGAGTGCTTCGTTTTCGAAGTGCATCGCAACATTGGTTTTGAATGAAAAGAACTCCTTCGGCAGCTTGTCGAGCATAAGGATGTTCTTAACTTGATCATCCATGACGAGGCCGGACAACGTCATCTTCTGATTGGCGGATCGAACCGAGGAAACAAAGGTTCTGAATGAATTGTACTCCAGCGCAAGAAAAGCCTTTAAGGCAGTAGTCCGAGCGGTCAAGTCGTTTCCCGCATATTCCGATTGAAGGAGCTTCCAGAGGGCACGTCCATTGAACTCGTCAGAGGGAGGCAAGGTCGAGCTAACAAGAGCGAGAACTTCTTGACCGATATGTTGGATAATTTCAACATACGCCTCTTCATTTAGTTTATTGTACAGCTGAGCGTTGGGCTTGTCTGATTTGGGATCTGGTCGAGCGACGGCGCCATTGATGATGTTCAGAACTTTCATTCGGTGGAGCTTGGCCTTCATTGGGAGTAGCCAGAGGGGATAATTCTCGGTCGTGAGCATGACCTTGGATTCTCGAGAAGCTTCAGACGACCCCATGGCAGAAATTCAAGGAAGATAGTCGGAGTTGAGAGGTAGAGAGAGATGGGGATGGAAACTGATTGGTAGGAGATAGCAGAGGTTGTGGAAGGATTTAAAGGGTGGTGAGGAGGATGGTTGCCGATGTTTCGACTGTTAATTGTATTAAAAAAACAGATTTGACGGAGGAGAGCTTTTATTTAAAATAAATAATAATATCAGACAATGTCTGAAACAAGGACCTATCAACTCAATTCGAGGGGCTTAAGTGCCAAGACAGAGAGTGCTCTGAGCTGGGGCTAAAGTGCCAACCAGAGGATGCAGTGCGGTCAGAACTGATGGTGTTTTCATTTTGGAGCATGGGACAGTTAAGTAGCTAAGTACAAGTGGCTGAGTTGTGGGTTGCCAGACAGTTGTATTTTGAATGAAAACAATGCATGAATTTTGGCCGGAGAGATTGAAAGGAGTGACATAAAAAAAAACATAAAAAAGGAAAGGGGTCGATGAGCAGAATTCCAACACATGGACCTTGGGAGCAACAGTTGACATAGGAAACATTGCTTCAGGGAGCTGATGATGATGATGAATAGAGAGATGTAGCGGATGTGGTGATCTGATGAGCTTATGATTGGGATGATGGGAGGATCTGTGGGTGAAAGAAAGAGTCGTAATTGGATGCTGCATTTATACCTTTCGGATCCTTGATTGGACATGATGAGATTGGGAAGGGCGCATACCGCCAGAGCATGAGAAGGCCTGCCATATGGGAAAAGGAACCGTACAATTGTTGCAGCAGGGAGTGTGATTTGTGGAAACTTGGTGGATGATCTCAGGGGAAAATGCACTGATGATTTCCGTTACCATGGTAATAATGAAAAAGTTGGATAGGATGCGATGCAACCACCATTGATCAAAGGAAATGAAGGCTATATAAGGAGGAGGTTTCAATGCCGGACATACTCATGGAGGTTATTACAGCCTCCATCCAAGACCATAAGAAACCGAACATAGTCCACTGTAACTCTCAGTCAAATCTACAAACTGGACCAAGAAACATAGAAAGCTGGAGTTGAATTGAATTTAATAAGAAAACATAAGAAAACAAATAATAAAAAGACTTAGGAACAGGGGACTTGCGGCTCCGACAATGGAAGAAAGACGGAACTTAGAGGTTTTAGATGTTGAATTTGACAGTGTCGCCTCCCCAGCCTGATTCAATCCAAGTTGTTAACAACCCAGCGACGTTTGACTGTTCCATCAAGTTCATTATATTCTGTAGTGAAAAAAACTCCAAAACGAAAAAAGTTACCTGGATCCCCTTACAGCCGCTCTCAGAATTGTCGATTAATTTCAACCCCCGCGAACTCTTGGTTTTGTCAGCATTCCAGCAGATGGTGGCTGAGGCATGCAACAAAGACTACAATCAGATTAGTCGCTTGATCCTGGACAGCACCAACCTTTCTACCCCAACCGTAACCTGGTTGGCTTATATACTCAAGAATAAGAAGTTCCCCAAAGGGAACCCTCTCATTATATTCAATCAATCCTCGTTCTTGCAGTGGATCACCAAGATCAATCGCGCGGGATCTGGCAAGGGTGGCATCTCAATCAAAATGGATAACCCTCGCGACGAGGTCACCAGGGTGCGAAACAAGAACCTTCTGGCCAGGAAAATGGCCAGATCTGTGGCCCGCCAGCAAGGGCCATCGGTTAGTTGTGTCACACCAGTGACTACTAACCAGTCTTTGAATGGCTCAGATGAGGTGAGTTGTAAACTCCTCCAACTCTCATTGACTTTTTCAGTTATTTATTTTGATAGTTTGATTTTGGATTGCAGGATGAATCCAGTGGTCCTGAGATCGATGACCTTGATGTCTTCAGTGAACAGATTCTACAAAAGTACAGGATGAACTCGGGTTACAATCATGTTCATCCAGTTTATCTTGATCCGACCAATCCAGATCGGTACATACTTCTCACCATGGGAAATGTCAAAAAGTGGGCCAAGGACTTGGTAAGCTGCTCTCTCTTTGCCTTCTGGGAAGCTACATTGTTGATTGTTTTTCTTTTCTAGGCAACCCAAGTGGCCGGGGTCAGCTTAAGTTCACCTCCAGCATCAATCAAATACCTTACACAGAAGAAATCGATGAGGGGCAAAGCCCCTACTGTGGACACTGAGAGCTCTGGGTCAGTATCTGAACTGGCGAAGTGGCTCATGGCCAGTCAGCAACAAGGTCCAAAAGGAGACACGCCTCCCTCTTCTGTGTACGGCAATACTGTGGGTGATATTGGCGACTACTTGGACTTCATTTGTATTCCCCCCCACAAGCGGCACAATATACTCACTACCCTGATTGAAAACGATATCAACTCATACAAAATGTTTAAAAATTTGTCCATCGAAGAACTCAAGGCTCTCGGACTCAATGTAGGCATCATAACCAAGCTTCGCAGCAATGTTAAAAAGTACAAAGCTCATCAATCCCACTGTGCCTGATGGATGTATGGTGGTGAATTCTCTTTCACCAACATTTCTTAGCTATCCTCACCCAGATTATCTGTCCGACTGTTTTCCCCTGTGCTGCTGTCTCCAAGCTATCCTCACCCAGTTGATCTGTCCTATTGTTTTCCCCTGTGCTGCTATCTCCGAGCTATCCTCACCCTGAATGCAAGAAATGTCTTTTGTCTGCTGTCTGATTGTCTCTGCTAGTGACTGGCCTGCAAAAACGATGGATGATTTTTTTTGATCATCACATGTCTGAAATATAAGTCTTCAGTATCATCTTCGTACAACTCCAAGCTCCCTATCCCTTGGACTCCATTCAAGTGGAGGTATTAAATAATAAATCACTCGGACACTGAAAATGGCTAAGTCCCAAAGCACTTGGCCATTTTCAATGACTAAGTTTGAAGCAATGTATACAGTTTTTTTTTTCAGTTGGAAGCATCTGTGCCATTATCAAGGGGCAAGCCACCTTGGTAACACCATTTTCAACGGCAAGGCTAACAATCTCTCTCTTCCAAATATTTTTGACAAGTCTCACTATTTTCTTATGTCTTAAAATCATTGAGTCCTAAATGGACAAACGCATATCTTGAAATTGAGCAGCAAACACAATCTTAACAGACCAATGAAGAAAACATGAGCATATAAAAGGCATATTCTAAGTAGACATGATAACAGAATCACTACTAGAAGAATCACAGGAATCAGGGGGGCAGTCGTATCCACAATTGCGATACAACTCATGCAATAAGGCAGGGGAAACCACGTCGTGAACGGTGAGTCGGATCGTCCATATGGGATCTGGATTGCTGACCAAGGCTTGAGTTCGACGTAGGTTGCTCTTGACTTGGGAAAAGCACATTTCAATCGGATTCAATTCCGGGCAGTATGGAGGCAAATAGATTAGTCTGACACCAGCGTCTTGGCAGAGCCTTGCAATCCTTCCCCCCTTGTGAATCCTTGCATTGTCCATGACCAAGACCGAGTTGATGGCGGGGTATGGGTTCATGCGAGGAAGCTAAGAATATCACATCATTAGTGAGGAAGAAAGGGGATGATGCAGATTAAGAAATTGTAACTCACAAGCTTCCATTTCAAAAAGCGCTCAAACTCGCGCCGATTTACTGTTGATTCCTTGACATCCATTGCGATCACACCATGGTAGCTTATTGCAGGGATTAAACTGAAACGAGGTGCATTGGCATCATGAAGGAAACGTGCCGCTCTTGTGTTTCTCATAGACCTGGCAAAAGACCTCAACAAATCACGAGAACAGATGGATGATTCATCTGTTGAGTAGTCATGCCAGTCAGCAATAGTTCACACAAACTGGCAGATATAGAAAAGGAAATAAACCACTCACCTGTGAACACCAGATACTCAGCAGGCACGTTAGCCATTTTGCTTACAAAGCGACATTTGGCGAGAAGACTTTTGCGGATATTGACGGTATCGGGTTTTTTCAATGTGATGTTGAGTGATCGAACAAGAGTTTCGTGCACACTGCTCAATCCAAGGAGAGTCCCCCGTGGTCGTAGAGACGCTCTCGTATCTCATCAAGGAAGAGGCCGGGCTCGGTGCGGACAAGTTCGACCATAAACTCACGATCTTCCGCTGATAATAAGCTGTTTCGCCCTTGGATTGCATATTCGTCCGGATCTCGGACGACACGCTGAGTTTCGTGGTATAATTCCGTCCATCGACTGAAGGATTGTCGCGAAACTGTGACTCCAAGTGATCGGCGGATGAAGCTATGAGAATGTTTTTGCAGGCTCATTCGAACTATTGCGATTTTTGTTGAAGCCTCGTACTTTCGGAAGACCATATTGAATGTGATTCTGGAGAGGATAGAATTGGATCAAAGGGGTGAGTGAAACTCTGGTACAGGGGGAAATGAGGTAGAAAAATAATAATAAATGGGTGGGGTGGAATGTCGTGCAGAGAAGGGGGGGGGGGAAAGGCAAACCGGGAACTGATCCTTTCTGATCATTACTTACTAAATACTAGCATGGGAGATTGTGCGTGAGATTCCCAGTCAAAAACTACCTGCCGAGAAAAAACCCCAAACAGGTTTGCATGTTAAGTGCATAATCAACATCTCAGGTGGCTTTTCAGAGTCCAAGATTTTCCGAAAAGACAATAGGTAAGGAAGGGAGGCAAGTGAAAGAACTGCCTGTACATTTCACCTTGGTGTGACACCTTTTTGAACCCCAATGGGAGGGGTTTTACGGGCTCAAGGTTGATACAAGAAATGAGGGCATTTTTTTTCTAACATCACTCAAAATGTATCCAATTATTGATTTCAACCAAAGGGTAGGTATTTTTGGATACCCTGGTCCTTTATCCATGGGCACAGATACTGGGCTGCCATTTTGCCCATTTTTAAATTTGGGTATGTGTCTAATACTCTGTGTCATTGTTTATTTCTTCATTGAAGAAATGAGCTTCACAAACATTCTCTTAAGAAGAGGAGCTTCTCAATTGAGGATTCTGGTAAGTTTTATAGTTTTATCTTTGGGTGCCAATGATTTAATTTCTTGTAGAGAAAATACATTTGTATGGAGCACTGTTATCTGCAAGGGCAAGGAAGCACTTTGCCATTGCAGCCAAAGATGGATAGAGCTTCTGTCATGATTTCCAGTACTTCAAGATTTTCATGCTTGAGGCCTCATTGGATTCACCTCATTATCAATTTATTTTGGCATATAAATCCATTTTTTCATGCCATTCACCAAAAATATGTGTAATTATAAACCTACTATCTACTTTTTGGAATTTCAATGCTTCCACTTCTTCATTTTTTTCTTATTTCTTGAGATAACTGATATTATAACAATATAAAAGAAGTCCAATGTCTGTAGTCTGTTATCTAAAATTCTTGTAGTCAATGAACCATGAAGATGAACCTGATTCACTGTAAATTTTTCTTATCTTTTCATTTCTTTCAGCTGGTTATTAAGAATTAATGCCTCTTAATATTTGTGATGCATTTTGTGTTTTCTTATCAAGCTTATCTTGTCTGGCAAATATAGTCCTATCCTGTCTGTCTTGTCTGAACTCAAATCCTCTCTCAGTTGCTTTTATTCAATTTCTGTTTCTTATTCATTTTCTTTCTCAACCACATTTTCACCAGCTTGTATTTAGGCCGTGTTTGTTAGCATCATATGATGCACGTAAGATTACGCTTTTCTTTAGTTTGAATGTTTGTGTATTTCACAAACAAGGTGATATTATTGCAATTCCCCCACCACAACAAACTGATCATTATGAACATATTGCTCACATTATTGTTCAAAATTTGATTCTTGTCAGATTCTGATTTGACTACATTTGAATTGCTTGATTTTAACTTCTTAAGAATTTCTATGCAACATTCAATCATGTGATCCATCTCATTGTCTTTGAAGGATGAGCATGCTGATTCTCTTGTTGATGCTGAAATGGAATTACACTTGTTTGGAATGGAAAATTGCTTCCTTGGAGAGACATTTCAAAAGTTTGATTAATTTGCCTTGAATTTATACTTTTTTGGTTGTTGAGAAATACTAAGGGTTAATGCACTTAATGTTTCATCAATGGTGACTCAAATACTCTTGACATTCATTCTTTCTGTGAGATTCTCACACATAAACTTCCAGCCCCCTGCTAGCCTGGGTAGCGCAGAGAGCAGAAAAGAGGAGGCCAAATTGCCAATCTCTGAGTTTGAGCCGGTGCCTCTTCTGTGGCGACAAGTACACAAGATAATAAAGAAAATGATAAAAGATTTATAATATTTTGATTATTTTTATTATTTTTAGAGATTTTTGATTTCTAGAGTAGTTATGCAGCTAAAGCTGGATTAAGCGGAGAAAATCTGCAACACCTCCTCCTCAAAAGAAACGGAGGAAGGTCTTACCAGTGAAAAATGTGTAAGTCCAATTTTTTAAGCCGAGAAAAACTGGCTAAGTTTCTTTAAAGGAAAACTTATGTGATTTGTTTATAGGTCAAAACCACAGAAACACCTGAAGAAGTGGAGGAGAGGAGATGAACAGCTGAGAGAGCAGCATATAAGAAAGTAGACTTCTGAAATGACCAGAAAGAAAAAGCTATAACTATAAAGCAGGAGACTCGCTGATTTATTCCAGACACTAGGTAATGTGGAGAATAAATGTAATGAATTTTCCTTGAGTTGTAGCTATGTTCCTGGTGGAGGACCTTGTTCTTGGTGGTTATTATTTTGAAGTGAGGGATAGAATGCATCTTTTCAGATGCTGAGATACCTCTTGATTAAGCCTCTGAGAAAATTTTCATCTGTACAAGAAGAATTAGGAATTTTGGGACATTCCTGCTGTATATGGATACTGGGAGGCTTGTGGGAGAGTTAGAAATGAATATATGAATTTTAATGGAGTGTGCACCTGAAAATAAAATATCTTGAACTTTGAGAATTAATATAAACACCATTCTTACTTTACATTAAGGTAAGAGTAGGAAAAAGGGGGAAATAATGAATGTAGGTTATTATTAGAGGAGAATAAAGTGTGAAATTTTTATAATGAAGTCTTTTTGAAAGTATATAGTTGGAATATACTGTCTCTAAGGCTGACACTGAGAGTCAGGCAGGCTCCAAACAGAAAGATTTAACAAGGCAAACATCACAATGTAAGCCTGAATTGTGCCTAGTTGAGTAACATATCCACTTGATGGTGGGTTAGAAGATTTTGGAAGGAAGAGGACCACAATCTGGGTCTCTCTTCTGGCATATATTACTGGGGACTCTCAGGAGAGAGTTTTTCCCCAGATCAAAGATACCAAACCTGTTCCATTACTGCTAGAGACAATTGTCTTCAGCCTGTGATTGGGATTTTTTATTTATTAGATCACTTCAGCTCATTTCAGCCTTCATCAACAGAAAACCATCCTCCTTCAACATCATCTCTGACCACCTTAACTTCCTTGACTGGCCACAAAGGACAACCTTGGACACCAGGTCAGTCCAGTCTTCAGTTCCTCTCTCATCTATCCCTGGTTTCAAGCCCCTGGAGGCCTTTTTCCTATCAGCCCCTCTGAAGACTAGAGGAGTGGCTTGCCTAGGTTTCTTTTACCTGTGTGCATATAATTGGGAAGGTCCCTCTGATCTGTCTCTCCGGTGAGAGTGATATCTCTCCCCACACTATAAGTGGCTTGGCCTGTTAAGGTGCCAAGCCTGGTTCTATTCAGGGTATGTAGTTTCACCTTAGAGACCTCCCCTGAAATTTGGGGGTCTCATTGGGAATTTCTCCTGACTGACATGATTCCTTAAATTCAGATTATTTTCTTTTTATTCTTATGTACTGGTTTGTGTGAGTTCAAATCCCAGTTGTCCACCTAAAAAAGAAATCTGAAGAAACCAACTTTCAGATATACACCAATTAGACATTTATTTCATTCAACATGATTTGTGATTTAGAAATTTATTTCATTCAACATAATTGGAAATTTAGAAATTTATTTCGTTCAACATAATTGTTTCTTCAAATAGTTTGCACTTCTACCATGAAAGATTTATAGCATCAAGATTTATAGAATCAAGATCTATAGTATGTTGAAAATGAATTTTAAACATGATGAGTTTTTTATATACTGGCTCAACTCTTTATCTGAAATGCAAATTTGCTTACCATGTGATGTTCCCAAACCTGAGACACTTGACATTTTAAATCAACATGCCTATTTCAATTATGTATTTAGGTTCCAAACTGCACATGTTTTTTAATCCCTATTGGAAGAGGAAAGCCTTCCCTTCAACATATTTTCTTACAACCCAAAAATTCCTTTCATCCATATATGTATACAATTTCACATTTAACCATTTGAGCCACAATTCAAAATCATCTCCACCAAATCATGTAACCAAACCAAGTTCTGTGTGATTGCCCAGGAATATCACCCTTGCATTTTTGTTGCATGCAGATTTGGAATTTACCTTGCCACCACATTGAATTTTTAATTCAAATCAGGATGTCCCTTTAACCTGAAATAAATGGCATCAACCTCCTGAGAAACTTGTGTATTAATTTTTGTTGATGTATCATGGTGTAGGTTTTTTTTCTTGAAATCCCTTATGAGAAGATATCTATATATGTTTAATTTGAAAGTATTCTCTCCTTTGTTTACAGAAAATTTGAATTTAGCTTGTTGATGGTTAATCCAAACCAAAATTTGGTAAGGTTGTATTAGTGCCTATTAGCTCCTATTCTCAATAACCAAAATTCCCCTGCTTTCCTGCCACATGCTCAATTAACACATTGTATTTTCCAATTCTGAATAACCCCCTCCTTCCAGTTTTTTAATATACAACGCCCCAATCTCTCAGTTTACTTGTTTCACTCACTGCATGCCTCAAGGTTTTTCAGTAGTTCTAATTTACATCTGTTGGTTTGTTGTTTTCAGGCTGATTGAATTGTTTTTCTGCTCTGGTATTCCGAATACCAAATCATAAGATAAACTATGTCACAAAGAAATTGTTTACCCAAAGGATACACCTCTCTGTCTTGCGGTCCAGTTCAGGCTTGGTGGCACAATTCTATTGCTCAGGGTGGAATACTTTCACCTGGTCAAATACATACACATTGTCTTCACTAGGAATCTTGGTCAGGCATTTAAACAAAATTTTGACTTCATTTCTCTTTCCAGGCCCAGCCATCACAGATTCAATCACTCACAGTCATTTCATACCAAGCTATTCAGGCATTTCTTCCTTGCACCATCTCAGTTGCCTTGATTTAAATGGAGCAACACAGGAACTCAGTTAGGTAAGCACATCGTGGCCTCATTTTCAAAGAATTAAAAACTCATGAGCAATCTGGCCTTTCTGATAAATGATTCATTCTGCTCCTTGGCACTCCTGACATATTGATAATCGGATATCCATTTTGAATCACGTAGGTAATCTGCAATCATCATCTACACACTATCAATGTGGGTATAAACTACATAATACCAATGCAAAATGTGATGGAACCATTCACATTGATGCCAAGAACAAACACCATCCCATTATTCAAAAGAATTCCGCCCCCCTTGCAACAGCAATTTCCCCTCAATTGTACTGCTCCACAGTTTCCTAATCCACCCGTCACTTTGCCTTGGTCAGTAGGATGTTTACCTTTCAAACTGCAATCAACTCTCACTCCCAGAACACCAAATAAAATCCTGCCCCTATTCAATCCATAAACCACTGCAAAAAAAAATTTCTCAACTGCCTGCAGTTGACATGCAGAAAGTTCAAGGAAGCTGATGATGTTACTCCAACCTTTCTCCATGGTTTATTCAACAAAGCTTTGATGAAAATTCCATGTGCAGTGTGCAGTGTTACTGTGCCAACAATTCTACATATGCCAACAGGTGGAGTTTGGATGGCAGATTGGCTGGAGAATGCTGCATGTCAACTGCAGGCAGTTGAGCAAGTTTTTTTTTTGCAGCGAACTGTGTTCATTTCACCGAATGGTTACTCTCAAAAACCCAAATCATTCTATTGTCTATTGCCCAAACCCACCCCAATTTTCAGTCCACAACTACCTGGTTCTACTTCCTCAAGCCATGTATGCTGTGTTCAACCAAGTGTCACAACAAATTTGTATCCAAATACCAGGACTGTTGGCCCCAATACAACAGTAAAACTACCCTGGTGCAATGAATCAGGTAAATTTTCACTCAGCTTCCTCTTATAATAAAAACAACTCTGACAAATCAAGCCTCTGTTGTCTAATTTTTACTGGCTTTCAGCTCACAGATTTTTTTTAAAAACCAATCCATCCAAACAAATCATAAATTTGCTTGCCCCTGTTGCTAGTCTCAAACACTTCACTGATCATTCCTGTCACCAACATTATCCTGTCACAATAACACAATGTAGGTCTGACTTAATATCTATCTCTAGCTTTTGTTTTTAAAAGACTCTAATCTTTGCCACATAAACAAAGCTCTTTCCCCTTGTCATGAAATATCATCCATTGCTTCCAGAGAAAAATTGAACAAACTTGAAATGACTTTGGACAGTCAAATAGGCTGTTCTTGTTCCATTTGCTTGGATCCAAGACCTAACAAGGTTAAGCCAAAATTGTATGGCACATTCTCTCCTTTTCCCATTTCTTAATCTTCCTATCTATCAAGAGGTTGGTTATGTGGGGCAATCATCATTTTTACCTGTGCCAACCTCCAAAAACCTTATTCCTTTATATTGCCACTTTGACCATGAGGCAGTGAGACTGGGGCAAGCATAATATTCACCCAGCCCCTCCCTCCATCTTAAACTGATTCTTCTTCTTCTATCTTCTGTGTTAATTATTCTGAAACTTAATTTTCTTCCTTTACTCATCAGCCTCAGGAAGAGAACCCATCCTGGGACGGAAGCACAGCATTGGGAAAATTATTGTGAGAAGGCTGAAAATCTGTTTGGCTCTTCCGACCAAGACAAGGGACCTACAGAACCACAGGAAAAATCAATTCAATCCAGCAAGCCTGAAGAGGATGAATCAGTCCACTATTATTTTTTCCCCTGCAAACATGGTAATTGTGTGATTGTTCCTCTTAACAAAACTTCCTTTTTCAAATTCAAATTTATTACCTTCAGCAAAATGGACCCTGCAGAACTTCAAGGCTGGGAAAAACTTGTCTTCTTCTTCTTGAACAAAACCCAGTATTTCCAACTGGTCAAGAACAAAGTACCTCACATGGGCAGAGCAATGTGGGCTGGTGGTTGGAGGAAATTCTCAAAAAGAGGTGAAGCATTTGGAAGGTATTGTTCCATTGCCAGCTTGGTGGCTATGATCTGACTATTTCAACATAACAATGAAGACAAGGCATCTGTGTTCAAAGAGTCAAATGCATGAATTTCTACTCATCTTCAAGAACTGGCTCCCAGTTTTTTTGACAAGTATGATAAATTTCTCCTCAAAAACAATCTTCTGTCAATGGCCCACATGGAATATTCTTTTCCCTACAACACCCTTGACTTTTCTTCATTCTTTACATTCACAAGGTACAACTTCTTCAATGAGGACCACCAGGATACAGATTTCAACACCTGGAATTTTGATTGCTGTATTCCTATATTGAATCCTCAAAACTCCAGTGAAGACAATCCAATTCTTGCTGATGAAAGCTTTGACATGATAGGGGGTCAGTTCAGTTCTTGGGGATTTCAAGTTTATCTGGAATTGAATCAAATCCTGGGGGTTACAGTCTGTGCCTTCAGGTCCAAAGACCATACAAACCAGACATTGGATGGTTTTCACCATCTGACACACTGCAAAAAATAACTCAGTCAACTGCCTGCAGTTGACATGCAGCATGCTCCAGCCAAGCCTCCATCCAAACTCCACCTGTCTGCATATGTAGATTTTTTGCCACATTCACTGTGCAGCATGCACAGTGACTGTGCATCAAATCTTGGTTGAATTACTCTTGTAGAAAGTTTTGAGTAACACCATGAGCTTCCTTGGACTTTCTGCATTTCAACTGCAGGTAGTTAAGCAAGTTTTTTTTGCAGTGACAAGTACACTCAGATTGGGTTCTCCTGTCAGATTTATGAGACAATGTCCAATGCAGTTGTTTCTTACATCAACCAAAAAATAGAAGCTAAACAACAAAGTGTTAGTGGGCAGACAGTACAACTTTCTGAAGCTGAAGGTAAGCTTTCCAAGAAAAATTAAATTTAGCACAATTTTTTTCTTCCTCTTCTTATGAATTTTTCCTTGCAGCTTTGAATTTTCAGAATTTTTTCCTAATCTAGTTCTTGTTCAATATTCAAGTTTATCCTACTGTTATTTTATCACAAAATATATCTTTCCTCGTTAAATCCTCCTCTTGACTCACAAAATTTTGAGCCACTTGTTTTAGATCTCTGTTATTTAATCAACCCTCATCATTTTGGTAGTTTGAAGACAAACACCACACCTTCATTATTGTTTTCTCAATGAATAGCATCACTTTTGTTAAGGTCTCAAATTAAGTATGATGCAAATGAAACAATTATATGTACAATGTAAATTATATTTCACATTTATGTTCCCCAAAATTAATGCCATGTGTGAATTTATTTTGGGCTTTGAGAACTTGGCACATTTTGATTTATTCATGTTAACAATTTAAAATTTCTTGGAAAAATATTTATGTGATTCTATTTGAAAATTCATCTGAAATTTTCCAGTTCTAATTTGTAAATCATATTTTGTTTGAAATGATTGAAAAAGATCAGGAATATAAATTTGGGAAGATAATTTCAATAAAATAAACAAATTGATGGGTGTTTTTTGGAGTATGGCAGCTTTCTCAGAAGTTTCAAGGTTTTCAGTTTCTCATCTGTGGAGACCAGCTTCTCAGCTGTGGATTAATTTTATCCACAGGTGTAGATTTTAATGGGATTCCTTACAATGAATTACCCATATATATTCTGGCTTGAAATCATCTCTGGATCATGCTATAGTTCTAAATGGATTATGGTACACTTCCTCTTCTATTGTATTTGGGTTAAGATGGGGTTCTGTTTTAGTTGGAGTTGACATGTAAATTCTTTCCCCATTTTTTGGGACGCATATCCCCATGTTTTCATGTTTTCATTTTTTTTTTTTTTTCATACAAAAATGTTGAATACTTTCTGCAATGTTCTAGGACAAACATCAATTATGGCACTTGACATGAAGTGCCAGGAATTGTACCCTGGTCCCTTTGAATGTTTATCATAAATAATTTCATTTTTTAACAAAAACAGACTAGTGGAAGCGAGAAAAGAAAAATCAATTCCAGAAATATTGAAATTGTTTGGTGAATTGTAGTTATCATGGGATGAAAACAGCAATTTTAATATAGGTTGAGGTCAAATGTTTTATCTTAAATCCAAGGTACCTTGTAAATATACTAAATCAGTTCATTTTAACCTATAATAAACTGGTTTGCTTTCATTCTATGTTTACTCAGATCAACTTAACCAAAGTAGGTTTTCTGTAATAGGAGGAGAAAAATCTGAAGAGGAATAATCACAAGCAGGCATGCCACTTTATAACTAGATTGTGATGAAAAAAGACTATCCCTGGACTATCCTGGGGATGATGAGGAGTAATGTATAAGATTTTGAAAGGAAATATCAGAGAGAGAATGGAAAATTTTGAAAATATGAATAAAAATGGGAAAATTAATTGGGAGGTCAAGCAAAATGTATATCAGAAAAAGGAACAAAATAATGAAAAGGAGATAGAAGAAAAAATAATGTGTAAAAGATGTGGTTCAATTTTTTTATAAAACCTTATGAGGAAACCTTAAAGCTTATGAGTGAAGCAACAGAGCTCATATTTGAGATATTTTATATTTTTGTTTGTTAGCAAAAAAGTTGTTTTGTTAGAAAAATGAATATCTTGAAACTTTGGTTTTATTTTTCATCCTCAGCACTTACTGAAGCCAAAATGGCATGGCAGCAAGTGCATCGAGGGTCCTCCCAATGAAGTAAAAGAAACTTTTGAATTATTTCTAGAATAAAAATAAAATAAAAAATAAAAAAAGTAAATTAATTAAAGTAAAAAGAAAAGTAACAGAAGAACTAGAGAAACAAGCAAACAAGAAACAAAGACACAATACATAAGGGAAATCAGAAACAAGATGAATAAGATTAACAAGGAATAAGATAAAAAAAAACAAGATAAACCTAATACAAGATATGAAATAATAATGAAAAGATAAAATCAAAAAGGAATTCTGATTCTGTTTGACCACATGGAGACAACAGTGAATGCACATGCTTCTGCCCAACATGCGGAAACAGCAAGTGTTGAGGCCCTTCACTTATGCTTTTAGGTTTCCGCAGCACCAAAAGGTCCATCCTCTTCAATGGTATCTTTCTATTATTGAAAGTTGCGAGATGTGCAACAAAGCAGCATCAGAGATACAAGGAAGAGTGTATGTACCAGATGATTGGATGAGAGACTCAAGCGAATCAAGTACCATGTTAGGGATTACGTGAACTATCATGTACTTTCCATGCTTCTGGTTAGGTTTCCAACATCCTCCATCTCACCGCAACCACAACCATTGCTCATGGGTTCCAATGAATAGCGAGAGCTGGGAAGGTTCAATTTGATCTTTACTGAAGTAAATTGCCGCTCTGTCTGTGTACACAATTGAACCAAATCGTGCTGAGGAAGGGATACACTATACCACTAGTTCGAGATGGCTGCGCATGGCTGGTTTGGTACAGCTGGTTGGTGCTTATAGCGAGAAGGGGTGATGTGGCTGGTTTGATGGCAGTTATATCAAAACCGTCATGAGTGGGTTCTCCCCGTTGGGACTTCTTTCCAGAGGACTATTGTGACCCCCTCTCCTCATGGAATGTTTTGGTCGAGGTGCCGCGAAAACGGAAGCTCACCGGACTGGTTCAGCAAGACGTGGCCCGCTTCCTGGGCTGATGGGCCGTGGTTTGATCCGTTGCCCGGTGGTGTATACACTCATCTAGATTGGGGCGTCTGTGGTTTAGGAGGAGATGGTGATAGGACTCGGTGGACGGCCTACTACATATTTACAAGACGCCAGGCGACGACAGCCAGCACGAGCTGCCTAGAGTCAAAGCACCAAGGCTTTTTTTTTTTTTTTTTTTA
>SMGU01001085.1:0-20071 GCA_004348175.1 Puccinia novopanici
CGTCTGTGGGCTTCCATAAATCTCCCACGAGTCATCGTAATGTCGCAAAAAGGGTTTTAAAACCCTATTTGCGATAATACGCAAACCTTGGCCGTCCTCACGCACGATTGGGACGGCCAAACAGAGCCTTAGTTGAAACGTCGAGAAACTCGAAGCACTTGTTGCTGATGTGCAAAGGCCATTTAAAGCTTTTCATAACTCAGCTGGTATGGAATACTATCGTGATGTGATGGCTAAAAACTGCATCGAGCAGCTGGGAAGTCACCGGGGAAACATTATCAATCCTCTGAAGGGGTCGAGTGTTGATATTGTTATCCGCTCAGTCCTCTTTCAATTAGGAGTCGATGCTCCTTATCGAGAATCTGTTACACATCTCGTGCTTCATTCCATGTGCGCAATTATGTGTAAGCAGCTTTCGGTGAAGCGGGAGTGAGCTGCCCGTGAGATCGACGGGGGTTCGCTTGCTCACAGAACCCACCCACCTGGTGAAGAAAGACACTCCCGGTCCTCCCCATTGTCTTCCCTGGTGTAACGACTCGTGATTATTTGTTGGATCAAGTGGAATTAATACAATGGGCCAAGCGGGCTATGTACTCATCTCGTGCCATGATGATCAGTGTGTAGATGAGATATATCCACCCGAATGCTTAAGCCCAAACTAACTGCCTCGTTCGCCGGATAAAGGGGCAAGGGTATCTTTTTAAAGGCACTCGGGTGACGCAGCATGTGTAAACAGAGCTTTATTGGTATCTGTGATCCCGCAGTCGATGTCTTGTCCACATTCTCTCAGCTTCGACGTACCTATAGACTCCCACGGCCTACCAGCTGTACCGCCAACCTGCTTCACAGGTTTAAGACTTGTTGAGGAAGCAGTGCAAGCACCCCTCCAACAGGATCATCATCAGCGGTCGCCAACGGCACTCTTTCAGGCGCTTGATCGCCCAAGTGCTTAAAACTTAGGAGACCTCACTTTTGCTCCGCATCTACTCCATACATCTCAAATCTACCAATTCACTACATTTTTTTTCCCCTTTGATATCTGGTCTAGCATCCATACAAACCATATATCCTTTTTTTCGCCTGTCTCTCTTTCCATTCAACTCCGCCCTCGTGAACTTTGATTTGTGCCGCGCTACGAACGTATCTTGTCCCACACAATACACACATTACTGTTCGGTACCTCTTTCCTGCCAAAAATCACACTTGATGTCGTCGAACGGAAGGGACAATCGAAGGGATCCCTTTAGGGAGCAGCCCTACTCAGAGCTTACCCGGCTTAGTTTGTTCGATCAGGCCGACCCTTTGTCACCAGCAAACGATCACCTCTACGGAAATTTGGCTCCATCCCAGGGCAATTCCCACTCGGGAGATTCTGAAGAAAACGAACTCTCTACCCCGTCTGGACGATACGATCGACCAACTACCTTTGGACTAGAGGATGAGGAAGACATTCCCCTCAAGGAGGCTCCCTTCGATTCACACATGGGTGGATTCCGTCCAGAAGCTGGCGGCTTGACTCCCTCCGATCCTGACTTTAATCCAGTGGCCAATTTTGGCTTCCCCGTCCCCGACTTGCCAGGCAGCCATCATGACTCCAAATACAGTGGAACCTCTACTTCCAATCTTTATCGCACCCAAACTACAACTGAGGCTTGGGGAAGACGTCAGAGGATTGACCCCAAAAGGGCCAAGACAGTTAAAGTAAAACTTCAGCACGGTAATTTTGTCAACGAGTATCCAGTTCCCAGTGAGTTTCGCCGAGCTACGCAACATCTATTGTGGTAAATTACATTATACTCACAGCTAGCTTGCTTGTTCATAGCTGCCGTTAAAAATGGCAACCTGGCAGGCGGCTACAAGGGCGAAACAACTGAGTGAGCTCACGTTTACGAACTGTTCTTAGGCATTAGCACTCACTCGTATCATTATTTGGCATCAGATTTTCCCACGTGCGCTATTCTGCAGTAACTTGCGACCCGGACGATTTCACCAGAGAAGCAGGCTGGACACTGCGCACTGTAAATTATGGTCGACAAACCGAATTACTGGTTGCGATTGTATGTCCAAAGCCTTGATTCTTACTGACGGCCTTTAAGGTAAACCTTGGGATTGATTCAAGTGCATTCACCTCCAGACTTACTACAACGAAGACAAGATTTTGGTGGCTCGAACCTTACACGGTGTCATGTTGAATCTACGCGACATGTGCAAGGCGAAATGGAGTGAATTTCGGCACCTTGCTGCAAAGTAATTTTTTTTTTTCAGTGTTAATAGCTCAGCACTTTCGCTGATATGTATTTCTTGGTCATTTTGTTTTAAAAGAGGTGGCGAGGAAGCCGCCACGGAAGCTTGGAAATCAATTTCAGTGGTTCTAGTTTTTGATGGGATTGAACCAGCAGATAAAGCTACGCTTGACGTATTGGCCACTATTGGGCTTTATCAGGATGGAGTCATGAAGCGCCAGGTTGACGGAAAGGAGACTCAAGCTCACCTTTTTGAGGTGCGTCCCAAGACATCATGGCTTATGTTGGAACTCTCTTGCATTTTGGTTTTTCTCATCCTTTGCACGTTGCCTGTCTTTTCAGTACACCACCCTTTTGTCTGTTTCTCCTAAGCCCGAGTTGATACAGCCTCACGCCAACGATCCTGGCAATTTAGTACCCGTCCAGATGACGCTCGTCTTAAAGCAGAAGGTTCCATTCTTCCCTATTTTCTTATTCCTTCTTATTTATATCGCTGACTATGCAACTTACCTCTCACATATGCTTACGGTAAATAGAATGCCAAGAAGATCAATTCGCATCGATGGCTCTTCAATGCCATTGCTGCTCATCTCGAACCCGAGGTTTGCATTCTAATTGATGCCGGGACCAAACCAGGTGCTCGCTCATTGTATTACCTGTGGGAAGCCTTTCATCACAATCCGCACTTGGGAGGTAAGTCCATCTTGGTCTTTCTGTCTGCCTTCGTATTTCCAGAGTTTATTTTCCGTAACCCTTCCATTAGGTGCTTGTGGAGAAATTCATGCCATGTGTGAGTCAGTTAGCTGTTTTTGTCGGGGGTTTCAACACTGACGTTGTAAGATGGACTCGCTTTGAAGTGTCGCGAGGGAAAAAGTTGATCAATCCGCTGGTGGCAGCCCAAAACTTTGAGTACAAGGTCAGTCGTGTTTGTAGAAGGGAACTCTTGACTTTTCAACTGATTGCATTATATACGCATTGAATGTAGATGTCGAGTAAGCTTTTTAACCCTTTTCGGCCCTGACATCGAGGCACAATGCGTAAATCTAATTCCCTTGAAAATTCAAGATATCCTGGACAAGCCCTTGGAATCATCGTTCGGATACGTTTCAGTCCTTCCTGGGGCATTCTCTGCTTATCGGTACCGCGCCATTCTCGGTCGTCCGCTTCAACAATACTTTCACGGTGATCATTCTTTGTCCGAGCGGCTAGGAAAGAAGGGAATTCAGGTAAAACTAATTACTTCCAGCAACCTTATTTTGGCGATTTCATTTGTTTTGCTGACTCACTTGCGGCCACATTTATTAGGGCATGGGAATTTTCAAAAAGGTAGATATCCTTTTTTTTGTGACTTATGAGATAGCTGGAACTGATGATTCAAAATATCAGAATATGTTTTTGGCCGAGGATCGCATTTTGTGCTTTGAGCTTGTAGCCAAAGCCAAATGTAGGTGGGTATTAGGCTATATCAAGCCTTCGAAAGGCGAGACAGATGTCCCAGAAGAAGCGGCTGAGTTGATTGGACAAAGGAGACGATGGTTGAATGGTCAGTGAACTTCCTCCTTACCTCATAACATGAAAGGGCCACTCACAAGTTTTTCATTTTTCCTTGGGAAAAACGCTCGCCGTTTGAAATGAAGGCTCATTTGCGGCAGGAATCTATGTGGGTTCACCGGTTGAGTTGCCTATCAGCACGCAAATCGCATGTTGATGCTTCTTTTCTTCTGCCTTAGTCTCTTGCCCATTTCAACAGAATGTATAGCTCTAGTCATGGTGTCATTCGAATGTTCTTCTTACACATTCAAGCAGCCTACACAACGGCAGGGTAAGCTTGGCTCTATTCATGTTATCATCTTGAGGAAAATCTTGAAGTCACTGACCGAATCTCCCAGCCTCATCATGAGTTGGTTTGCCCTAGGAAATTGGTTCACGACTTTTGCTGCGATTATTGATATTAGTGAGCCGTGTCATCATCCAACTAGATGTACTCCCTGCTGATCATAATATTTATTTTGTCTTGGTGTACAAAGTCGCCGATAATTGGCGGGATCCCGTAAGCCTTCTTTTGTTTTTGATTCCAAAATTAACTTATTTGTTTTTTGACTTGTGACTCTCCTTTCGACAGTTTTTGGCTGCGTAAATACTAACCTTGTCATGAGCTATCTTTCCATGACGAGATCACTCATGAGCACTGATGGTTTGTAGGGGAATGTCCAATTACACGATGACCGAGCCACCGTCGCCTCCGACCTCGCATGAACAAGCTCAAGCCCTCGTATCTTGGAAGATTAAAGAATGCTGGTATGTTTCTTTCATCAATCCTGGAAACATTGTAATTCTGATTGCGGCTTCTGCGGTAGGTCTGGGACGGTATTTGATAATTCAGAGCATTTGAAAGATCCATCGGTGCCCTCGAAGCATGATTACTTGGGTATTGCCAACTGGATTTTAAAAATCATCTATGTTGGTCACTCCCACTTTCACTGCCCTTTGATCATGAACCTCATCAGCATCTGCATATAGCTCTTTCTAGTAGCTTTGCAAGTAATCTTAGCACTGGGAAATCGACCTAAAGGGGAAAAAGCTGCTTATGTTATCTCATTCATCGTGTAAGGTTCTCTGCTTTGTTTGGATTGATACCATTGGGCGGTTTATCTGATACTAATTCGTCTTCTTTCTCATGGAATGTTGAAAGTTTCGGGATGTTTGCCCTTTATTTGCTCGGGATGACCTTGGTTAGTTCAGAACATTATATGGCTTCGATTTTTTTTTTTGCTTGGACATCAAATTAATACCTTTCCTTTGTTAATCTTAGGTTTTGACTATTAACGCATTCTGCCCCATGTCGGCTCAAGTGGCTGCAGCTGAAGGCGGTCAAGTTATTACAGTATTCATGGGGTCTACATATGGTGAGATACCCCATGTTGAAAGGAGAGGAACAGCAGGAATGTTGACTTGTTTTGTGCAAAGGTCCTATTTTTGCTGGGATTGTGGGAACATTTGGAATATATATCATTGTGAGTATCCCTCAACGCTACTTGTGCATCTTCCAGTTAATTAATATTGTGCTGATGAATGTACATTTGCACGCGCGACTCAACGGCAGTCTTCGATCTTGTACATGGAGTGCGTGTAGCCATGTTGTGACGCTAGAGAATTGCTTGTCAGCTTACGTTTATTATCTCAACAGCCCCTGGCACATTCTCCACTCGATGATTCCTTTCCTGTTGGTTGCTGTCTCCTTCACCAACATTCTGAACGTAAGCGTTTTCACACAAAAGACACCAGATTCATGATCATTTGCTTACCCTCCTGCTCATAGGTGTATGCTTTCTGCAATTTACACGACGTTTCCTGTGAGTCCACCAAAGAATCAATTATCCCCTGGATTATGTGCTAATGTACGTTTAAGATAATCAGGGGGGACCAAAGGATCCGATAAAGCCGAAGCCCTGCCCTCCATCTCCAGTAAGAAGGTTTCCAAGGAGGAGGGCACGCAGATTGTGGAGGACATTCATCGCGTAAGTCACTTTGCCCTGTGATTACCGCTGATAGTGCCGTTGTTAATGGCCCCGTTGAATTATCATTTGCATCACACAGAATCAACGAGATTTAGATGCGCAATTCCAACAGACTGTTTTGCGTGCGGTGCAACCCTTTCAAGTGGTCGAGGAGAACGAGCGACCAACAGAAGACGACCAAAACAAAACATTCCGGACGCGGTTTATTACAGTGTGGCTGCTGATGAATGTCATTTTGACCATTGCAATGCTGAGCCTAAGCAGTGTCAACAGAACGTAGATACTTTTCCTTCTTGCACTTTCCTCGTAGGTCAACATGCGCTAACGTGAATTTTCCTTTCAGTAAATATTTTCAAGCCATTCTCTGGTCGACCTTCGGTTTTGCATTGGTCAAGTTCTGCGGTTTTGTCTATTACATGGTGAGTCTCGACAATCGCATCCATTTCAGTCTTTGGGAACAACACCTGATCCCTTCGATTTAGTTTGGAGCATCATTCTTCAGACTCGCAAGACTGTGTGCTCGTGCCCGCCGATGATACCCCCCCCTGCTTAGCTCCTCAAAGTAGAGATGGCAAACAGATATTGCGATGCCCTACTGTTTCTCACTCCCGAAGCTATTTCATGTGTTTATATCTTTTTTTCCCTCCTTCACTTGGATTGCGGGCTGGTCAACAATCCAAAGTGGAGCGGATTGTGAATTATACAAAATTACTCTTTTTAGCACATTATTCTTGACATAACATTTCTTGCATAATCCCTAGCGCGATTTTACTTATACTCAAGTATACACTTTTTACGACAGACCTTTCACGCTTCAATTTTGTACTAGCCTGCTCCTCATCGATTTGTCCATCACATTTATTTTTTTTCTTTGATCCGATCCTCTCATGATTTTGCTTAATGGGGTTCGACCGTGTCAAGAGCGAAAGTTAACTATTCGGCAATACATGAAATGTGAAGTTCTTGAAAGGAAGTTCAATAGAAAGTGTCATCAAAAACGAAACTGGGAGAGAAGGGCACCGCAGAGCAACTTGGAAGAGTTCGGAATACCAGTAACATTCAACTTGTCAAAGCCCCCGCTTGAAATTGCAAGATGGTGGTGAAAGTATGTTGAACTCGCGATGTTTGTGGCTCGGCTTATCGAACAAGCCATCGATTTGAGTCAGTCATCACCTCGCACCCAACCAGGAAAAAGAAACTACGGAAGGAGTCTGGTCCAGTGAAGGGATGATTGTCAGCGCGTCTTTCCCTCACTAAAAATTTGCTCACAGGTTAAAAACTCACGTTTTGCCGAGTGCGCGACGAAACAGATCTAAGCAACAAGCAATGTGGTCCAATTGAGGAGGCAACGGCTTCAACTCGAGCAAAGGTTCAACTTTGGACCTTCCAAATCCATCTCCTTCTACGATGACCGGATCATCTCCATCCACATCGGCTGAGTAACGGCGGCAAAGCTGTTCATACTGTCGTTTCCTCTTCTTTTCCTCCCATTCAACGATTTCATCCAACTCATCACTCAACTGGTCCAAGTCACCGGGTGGTATAATCTCCGAAACCATGATCGGTTGGAGTAAGCCTTCCTTTAAAAACTTCATGGCCGTTGATAACCATTGAAAGAACTCTTCTATGATAGAATCATGTGCGTGAATCTCATGCAGCCAGCCGTAGAAGTTATTCTGGTGCCTTGAAATAAGACGGCCTAGTACCCTTATAGATTTTTGCGGATCTGTATAATTTGTTTTTAACATCAAAATCAGTCTCATGTTTACATCCAACGTCAATCTACAACCTGATGCCTACCTTGAATTCGACTTCTCAAAGCGTTGACTACAGTAATCAATTGTTCGATAAAATCTTGAGTATGATCCAGAGCCCGAGCAGCGTTACCGATATGATAAGTTCGTTTTAAAAACTCCAGGAGGGGGTTGATCAAAACTTCCACAGCCTCGGCGACACTGTTCTCTGAGAGCATCTTTCGAATTTGCTTCGAATCCCATTCTTGACTAATCAGCCTGAGATACAACTTGAGGTCCAATATCAACCGGACATGGATATTTTCTGTCATGGAGCTGGTGATGCGATTGTCATTCTTTGCCAAGAGCGATTTGTAAGCTTTGGATGCACTCATAATCCTTTCCAAGTCATATTTATCCAAGCGGGGCTCCTCGGCGCTGCGAACGATGACTACCACCAGTTCCATATCTGCCGATTCTAATTTTATTGTGACTGCGTCAGCTTTTTCTGCGTTGAAAGTGAGAGTAAAAAAAAAAAAATCCCACCTGCATATTGCCTGAAAAGGTTCTTGATATCGTTGGAAGCGTGTACAAATTTGATGATTTTCTCGCACATAGTGAGACTTTGTATTTGTGCCCGACAGGCGTTGATGCGTCTTTCAACTTCCATAGAACTCCCTTCGGTCTCGTTGATGGCTATTTCAATCAAGCGCTGAATCACACTGTGTTTGGATTTGCCTACATTCAACCTTTTGGCCAAGAATATCTCGAGAAGAGCTTTTCCCATCAAGTTGGGCCTCTTGATTTTCAAAGCGTTCTTTATCATGGACCAAGGAAATGCAGCGTTAAGACCCAGGAGCTTGCCAAAGAGTATATCAGATTGATTTCCAATTACCAAAAGCTCGTGCAAACCTTCAGCTATGTTCATCCGGATCCACTCCAGACCCTTCTGGAACCTGACGGGTAACTCTTCAACTGTTTTGTATTCTTTTAGTGCTTTGGAAAGATTTTGGACACCATCGCCGTTGACGAACTCGCTTTTCACATCGGACCACCAGTCATGAATTGTCTTGGAGCGTTCAGCCGCACCCTGAGCCACAAGCACACGTTTTGTTCGACGCTCTTCATCAATTTTTTCTCTTTGACGGATATCAAGTAAGTCTTTTTCTTCGGGGACCACACTCCCCAAGAGAAGAAATGCAGCTGTTTCTGGATGATGCCCAACAGTGCGAATAGATAGCGTGTCTCTGAGCCAGCCCCTCAAGGCCCGACGATGGATATCGGATGTGAATTTTATCTGTCGCAAGGAGGCGCGTCGAGAGTGGCTTGGGTGATGTTGTGGCCTCTGTGCACTGCCTACTATTTCACGATCAAAGTTCAGACGTTCATTCTTAGCATTCGGTTCGTTTTCATCATCCTGTGTTGATCCATTCCAATCGGAGCGAGTATCCACAGAAAACTTTGACCTATGGTTCCAACGCCAAAAATGGAAGCCAGTGTAGGTCTCGTTTGATTCCTCGTGAGGGGCAACGGGAACCGGTTCAATCGCTGAGGCGGAGAATGGATCCATAAAACAAGGATTTGTAGATGAACTAGGTCCATGCTCGTCCAGGCCTGGGCGATTCGAGTGTCGGACAACTTTGAAGCAGCCGACCATCCGATTTCGTGGCTAGAGCTAGCTGATTTTCATCTTCCGGCAACAAGGAGTCTGCCGCAAACACATCATCGTCTAAACTGACTCAGGAGTAGGCACCGCTCGAATGTGGGCATTTGGAAAATCCTTAGAGAGGCGACGACCATAATTTTTGAATTGTGATTCTTTTCTCAAGACGTATTCATCCAATCGAGACGGTCTCCGAACCCTGATGACGTAAGACTTCAAGAACAAATTGATTAGGATTTCGCTGTGGGTATCTTGCATTTCACTTTTATCAACAAGAGTCGCCGGAAAAAGCCTACATTCTTGGTGATTCCCTGGCGCACACCTACGAGATCTACTTCGAAACCACCCCAAGACAACTTGTGGACCGGTGTGCCCTTCCAGAATGGAACGGGGTCCCCCAGGGCCATGGAATTGTGTCTTTTGGCATCTCAAAAAATTGAAATTGGAATTGCAAACTCGCGGGTTCATATATATTTTCGTAAGGAGCTGATAAGCCTCTAGCCAAACTCTCCGGAATGGCAGCCTTTTGTGATGCTGTATCGGCCACTTGTTGTGAGGCGCTTTGGGAAAATTTAAGGATAGAGAATCGAGTGACGGGGGCAAAAAGGTGGTAGGTGCATTTTCGGTTCTGATTCTCCACGACTTTCTAAATCCTGTTTTCGAATTTTCTTCGGCTCGCACTTGGTTATCGTTACTTTTGTGCAGTGATAAAGACTTCAAAGCAAACCCCCATTTGCTCGCCCTTTTGGATGCCGTATCAGTATCCGCTTCTCGCATCTCAGATTGTGGGAGCAACTCGCTGAGGGGATTCTGATCGATAGCAGGTCGACTAGGATCCGAGCCGGATATTACTTCCCGCGTTTCCAAATCTCCACCCTCTGAGGCATAGGTTTGAGCGGGAGATTAGGCGCACGGTGTGTATCATGTGTAATTGCAATCTTAACTTCCGGATGGTTGTTTGTCATTTCCTCACAATCGTGAGTTTCGTGCAGCGCCTCTTGTACAACTTTGGCATGAAAGGACTTGTTTAGCATAGGGGTGTGGGGGACACGGGCTTCCTCAGAGAGCATCGAAGTTGTACGCAAATCGAAGTTCGGGCTGACTTTCTGGCTCACGTCTGAATTTGTATCCGGCCCGACCTTCGGACCATTCCTCCCGACCCAACTAAACTTACGAGACAGCCGAGATGAAGAATTGGATTTGTTATCGTCTTGATGCCTCCGTTCGCCATTATACTGTCGTTCCAATTTCATTCGCTCAATTGTCTGACGAACGCTTTTAACTTCTTCTGAGGTGCCACAGCTGGTGCCACAGATAACGAATCGACGGGGTCGGTCCTTTCTATCAAAGCATCTGAACGATTTAATCTAACAGACCACGATGGTTTAAGAGGCAAATCTTGAATGCTACCAAATACGCTTGGCATGAATGTGGAAACTTCCGTATCTGTAGGTTGCCGATCGTGTGTGCTGACAGATGAGAATGTTTTTGAAGATGGGGCAATTGAAGCGGGTGCGCTAGCTTTCTGAGCGTCATGAGTTAAGAAACCCACGGAATAATTTTCGACGCGATTCAAAGGATGTGCTTGATTGAGATCAGGTACGCAATTCGAATTTGATGGCGTCACGACTCCTATCGAACCTCTTTGGCTAGGTTGGACACTAACGCCAGAGTACCGTTGAGGCTCTTTATGAAAGCTATGCACAAAGCCCTGGGTTGTTCCCGCTCAGGTTCATCGAAATGTGCATGGGACACGGGTATAGGGGTGATGTCTCTGAAGTAATTGATTTCTGAATTGGATGTGCGATTTGATGAGAATTTGTCCGGTGCCAAATATCTCATAGCTTGCTGGGGTCCGGGGCCACATCACTTTCGGGAGAGCTAGCCGGGTTAACAGTTTTCCTAGGAGAGCTGACTTTGAATGGTCTGATTCGATCCATGCTTCTGGGTGATCGAAAGGTACCCTCCAACACAGGGCCGCCTGGGTCTGTGGTTGCATTCATAGTTTGGCGAAAGCGCGGGGAGCTAAGTCTGTGGGTGCAAATTTTGAGACTGGTGGCTATAAAACGTTCGAGCAAGCGAGCTATGTGAGAATCGAACAGAATGTTAAGGAACCCAGGACTCCCCAAATCAATAGTCGCACTAAGATTACTTTGGTGTAATCGTCTCAAGATAGGAAGTATACCAGCGGACCAATAGACTGCTACTGAGGTATGACTTGTTGGATCTTGTGGATGAAAGTGAGAGCTGTGCGGCACGTTTTGGACGACCGAAACGGTATCCCGAATGATAGGTAGTGTGAGCAAGAAATTCTGAACGAGATACCTTAGGATCGGGAGACTTTCAGGCGCTATTGTTGTTTCCCCAATGATGAGTCCCAGCTGTAGGCACTTCTAAATTGGTGTGGAGAAAACGTTTCATTACATCAGGTGGAATCGGGTTACAACAAGTGTGAGGCAATTTATAAAGAAAATGTGACCAACGCATCATCATCCGAGCGCTCATGAGGATGGTGGTATGATGAGTCTTTTCTAGGAGGCACACTATTCAAGTTCAAGTCCGTCAGCTTCCATGCTCTAGCTGCTTCCCATCTGAGCTCCAATCCGACCAATCGGCGGATAAAGTACCAGACATGCTGTGGGGACTTGAACAGGTCTAAAGAAGCTTGCGCACTGTTTGAGCAATCAAGTTTATCTTAAGTATCACTCTTTCTCTCAGGCCAAAATTAATCAACAAAGCTCACTCATGATCCGCCGGTGGGCGTGATTGAATATCCAATTGAGCGTCATGATGTTGCTGATGAGAAGTGGGTCTAGAGTTACCGCGGCCTTTCCCTTTTTGTTTAGGAGAGTGTAACGGAGGATGGGATGCGACGGTGCTTTTCCTTATTCGTAGCGGAGGAACCTCGTGTAAGAAGAGGTAGCCAGGGATTTGTGATTCCTCTCCATCTGCAACGAGACTGGAACAGGCGCTCGGTGCTCTAGACCTTCGATGCACGGAAACCGCTCGACTTGGAGGTCTGGAGCCGCCCATTCGTAGGTTTGAGTGAGTCGCATTTGACCGAGCATCATCTTCGTCCTCATCTCCGGAATCTTGAACATCACTATCTCTGGGTTGATTAGGTGAAGAAGAACACGGGGAGCCTCTTTCATAACAGTGCGACGAGTGGTGTCGTTGTCTGGGGCTCGGGGCCACTTCAGGTGACCTGACATTAGTTTCTTGGATGAAGCTATTGATCTGGCGATCAAGGTGCGAAGCGCTTATGGCCATCTCAGTGCTGCGGCTGTACAGTCGCGTGTTCATTTGAGGGCCACGATCTTGACAAGACTGGCCGGTGTTTCTGATGAGGTTTAATGGTAAGGTCAGGTCATCTTCCGCTTCAGAGGCCACGACAATAGATTTACCAGCTGGCGACTGGGATGTTTGCTCGTACTCGTAGGTGGGTCGCAAGAATAATTTAGTTTGAGAGTCGAGGTGAATCTGTTGATTTCGGGGAGGCGGAGGGCTTATCACCAATCTCTCGTCCCCACTGAGAGTAGAATATATTGATGAAGAAGACCTTGAAACGAACCAGGAGGGGCCATCAAGTGTGGCGCTTGAGTCACCACGAGGATTGACCCGGGTAAGGGCCTCGGCACTCGGCACATCGGAGCGAGAGCCAGAGTGAGAGGACATTTTTCGGATGTTCGTCTTTTTCACGCCGATTGCTCGCCGACGAACACTCAAGATGATGACTGTGGAGCGTCGGAATTTTTGAGGTGGTGATGCAACTATTACGTTGAGGGCAAACGGTTATTTGCCCCTCGATTGTTTTGTGGCGATCGGAGGTCTGTGCGGCATGCTGCACGGGCAGATCAGTGAGGCACAGACCACTGGAGAAAAAGACGGGCAACTGGCACAGGCGATCCATATCCTGTGCGCGGAATGTTGAACCAAGAAGAATCAGGAACATGAACAAGAAGTTCTGTCGCGCGCTAGTAGCTTGGCGCTCTATGACCTAGACAATCGAACCGATCTTTGCCCTTCGGATTGAGCTCAATTTTGATGTCTCACTTGGAACCCATGGTCAAAAATTGGAATGTTATGTCTATCCGCATTCTATCAACCCAGATGAAGGTTGATTTAGCTCACTTGCCGGTGTAAATCGGAATGTAGAGGAAAAAAGGGGGTCAAAGAATAAAAAAGAAAAAGATGCGAAACTCCCAGCCGAGGAGCTCGTATGGAATAGTTCCTTGGGACTGAGAGCCCCTCGGGGAAGTCCCTAGGGCGCTGATAAGGAGCTCCCAAGTTATATTTCATTTTTCAGGCGACCATACAGCGAAGTAACGAAGGGAAAGGTCAAAACGAAAACATCTCTTCATCCTGGTTGGTTGTCATCATTTAATTTGATAGCCGGCTGCAGCAAGCCACTGCAGGTAGGGCGTTGCAAATTCAGAAGGAACCTGTGAGATCAAAGCAGGTATCTAAAAAAAAAACAGAAGTGTTAATAACTTGTTTCGTTAAATTAGCGTCCTGCGGGAAGCATACTTTTCCGGGTTGGGCTTCACCAGCTTTAACCAGTCCACTAGCTAGAGCGTCTCGGGGATCTACCATAGAATCAAACGGATCCCTTTTACCAATGGTCTCGCTGGCGCCCAGCCTGCTAAATCCAACCTGGTAGCCGTGTTCTTCTAGGTCAGTAACGTTCAGCTCGCCAGTGCTGCCGGCCGTATCTTCCGTAGGTTTTAGCTGTGGCAAAGTGAACAAGCGCAAGACGGATATGAGAATCGGAAGGTACAGTCGTGACTCCGCCTCGCACTGTAGAGTCCTTGATCGGGTGAGTAGGGAAATATGTCCCAGCGCAACTACACGGCGCTGTTTGGCGGGTGTTGATGCGACAGCCGGTAAAAGTACACCCTCCATAACCTGAGAGAATAGACTGAAATTTTGTGATGAGTGTGATTAGCATCTAATGAGGGTAACTTGTTCAATTACACATACCCCGGTTGCACCGCGTTGATGGTATTGATAAGAAGATCAGGTGTCAGCTGAGGCTTTTCCAGAGTCACGATAAACATCATCGTGTACAGCAGAGCGGAAGTGAATTTATCCGTCTTGCTTTGTTGAAGCCGCGTGAGCAACAAAACAAACACATTCCGTAGATATGGCATCAGAGTATCGCTGTCATTAAAGCGGAGTCATGTTAGGTTCAAGTCATGCAAATGATTAAGCATGACAGAGTGAAAACTTACATAGGGACGTGCTCAAACAAAGCCTCTAAAAGTTCAAATCCATAAACATCGTTTAGCTTTGAGCCTATCAACTTCTGAAACACTCCAAGGATAGCTGAGATACGATTCTCGGCGACGAGGCGAGGTGCACCGGCACTGAGGTAAGCTCTGAGCAGCCGAACCAAAGCAGGAACATTCCCACGAAGTTCCCACAAGGCTGGGGTAAGAAGAGGTGGTAAGATGTCGTTATAATAGTCTGAAAGTGGTTCGGAGTGATTGGTATGCAGCTCGAGCATCTGAGACAGAATCTGAAACACGAAGGGAGAAAAGTCTGGATGATCGACGGATTAGTTTTGTTTGGAGGTTTGTCACAGATAATAAAACGTTGAATTTCATCACCTTGAACGTCTTGTGTTAGGATTTGTGAAAAGATGGGAAAAGGGCCTGCTCAAAAATGGGCAGTGTCCTCAAATCGGCCAACGTTACGAATCTATAACCAGTTGGGTAAGCTTCAAGTTACCACCAGAGCAACATAACAATTCACATACCGTATCATGGCAGAAATGCTTTCAAATGTATAGTGATTGAACTTCGGATTGCTTGGATTTTTGCTGATTTCGGTCAAGATTGCGATGAGATTGGATAAGGTGGCCTCGTAATGAGGCAAGAGGCCTTTTTGTGCGGTCACGATGACTCGCATGGTACCTGAAAACGATGGATCCTGAATGGAGGCAAGTTGAGGTTGGTGATAGGAGGTAGCAACATACATTTCATAAGCATCTCATTCTGGCTATTTGTTGAGGTGTGGTTCCTTTGCGTATCTGTGCGAATAAGCCGTTCAACAACTCGGGTCCTAACTCCTTCAAATCTGCCGAATTGAACCTGGTCAAGAGGAATATGTAAGCTGGGAACTATGTGAAAAATAGACTTCGGCATGAATAACTTGCAGTAGTTGATTATTGCGCTTCATAAATAAATACGCTCGATCGTAGTTGCCGCATAGGTATAAATAACCGAAACTTCGGAGTTCAAATGAGGCACCAGAAGTGGTAGTACTGAAATGAGTTGTTCTCGGGTAAGCTGGTTTCGGAAGGTGTGCAGAAACTTGATGGCGTCCGCAACTATGACCGGATGAGGCGTCGTTGCGTTCTTTCCGGATAAATCTTGAACGACCTGCTCCGAGAAAAACAGTACCACATCGACTAACGCATTGGTGTTGGTGACTCCACCAGACGTGGTGGAGCTACGAGACGCAATAGATGCGACAAGAGAAACGGCGGCATCTTTCAAGCGCCAATTTCCAGCAGGATCTGCAGCATATTGCTAGATCAGAAAAAAAAATTCATCAGAGATTATGTCAAGACCCATGGAAGGAAAGATTCAAGCAATACCTGTAAGTAGTTTTGAACGTATCGCGTGATGATTCCGGTCACTTCTTTTGGAATTGCTCAATTAAAGCTCGTGTAATTTCGATGGCGGCTTGTCTACGAGTATCGCTATCGGAGCCTTCTAAATCGCGCCGGACAAACTCTGCGGGTCTTCCTCAAACATTTCGACTTCAAAGTCTACAAATACATTTCTCATAAGTTCCATACCCTTGCCTTTCAAGATTGAAGGAGTGATTTACTTCGCAGAAACATGTTTGGCAGTACGATTTTTTCGCAAATGGCCTCCAGAGTTTCCAAACTTTCAAAGAGGCTTTTCTGAGATGGCATCTTGACAACCACCGATAAGAAGCGCGTCGCTTTACTGACAAGCTGTAAATTGGTTCACCGATCAGATACTCGTAGAAATGATCATTGAAGGGTTTGAGCGTGGAGACGCACGATATCTGAGCGCTGTTGGCGGCCTAATCTGGTCAACATGTCCCAGCAAGTTTTGACAAATACGTCCATCATGGGAAACACGTCGAGATACCTTAAGCTATAGAGCTCCACCACCTCGCATATGCTGGCTCTGATTTTTTCTAAGTCACCAGCTTCGCCCTCCTCTTCGTCGTCAGCTTCCTGTTGTCGATCGGAGATTAAGTAGGGAATTTCCCATGTCAGATATTTATGGAGCAAGCTCATAAACTCTTGAAGGTGATCCTCGAAATATTCAGGAATGTCTTGACAGTTAAGATCGTAATAAATTTGAATCATATAAAGAAGGCTTTTGGCAAGGATTTGTTGTTGAGATTTTGGGAGTGTCGGGGCTACGTTGGCTAGTGCGGTGTCTAGCAGCTGAGGTTTGTGAGCAGGGTCAGATGTTTCGCTGGTCGTGGTGAGTGAATAGACAATGATTTAGGCAACTGACTTTAAAAAGTTGTAGATACGGTTCACAAAAGCGTTCCAAAACGTATTTGATTTCCAGAATAGACTGTCAGTTCGGAATTGGGCGCGCCATCTACATCATACCAAGCAGGTTAGAATTTGTTTGTGTTAGAAGAACATTGAGATCAGATTTACCTTTTGAAAATGGCATGGGCGGTGCTTAGGAGTGCATTGTTAGCAGTCCAGTCATTCGGATTGAAATTTTGAACGATTTGATCGATGAGGTCTGGCCATTGCTCTGGGAAGTCAGATGTGGCTATGATGGAGATTGCTTCGGAGTATTGGATTAACAAGCTCGGAGCATTGGCCAAGGAGATGAGGACTGATACCAGTTTTGACTTGAGACTATCACGATCTGCAGCAGCAATTTGACTATCGTCGCCTTCTTCCTGTAAATCAGAAAAAAAGCATTATGAGTAGCATGATAAATTGATGGGATAGTTGACAAGAATCTCACCGAGGCCCAAGAATTCTTGATCCAGTTTTTGAAAGCAAGAGCAGCAGCTTGTCTAGCAGCAGGTTCAGCCTTGCTGTCTTGGCTGATAACAATGAGCACGTTGCCGAAACCCAAGTGCTGTTTGGCCATTTCTAGCTGTTCCTCGGCCAGTTTGCGGTGACTCGGATCGGGATTGAGAGATTGACAGAGACATTGAGATAAGATGGAGATCGTTTCGGGGTTAGATTCCATGACTGCTGAATTTGAGGAAATGTGCGCCCGGGAAAGTATTTGGGATGAGTGGTTGAAGTGGAAGTTGCTGGGTGTTGTGGTCAACAAGGTTTGCTGCGAGGGATAAGGGGATACTCCACCGCGCAGCCCCCGCGCATCCCCGCTTGATGTCGCGAAGGTGTTGATCAGGGATCACATGGACTTGCCTTGGCGCTTCCAGTCATCGGACCTAGGAACATCAGGCTTACAGGAAGAATAGTGGAGACAACGTCGGAACTCTAGTGGATCGGGCACCTATTTTCTCAAGGACTTGTCCCGTCTAACATTGGAGAGCACCTGAATACTGGAAAGAACTAGCGCAATTTTATTGTTGAGATTAGCGATGGACCCCGTGCCCGGCAGCCACGGGTATCCCCTAGGGTTACCCAACGGGCACGGTCCACGGGCGCAGCTGCTAGACCCACAATGTGCTCGGGTATGGTTGGGTACGGGCGCCGGGCCGTGCTATCAATTTCCGCGGGTACCCGCGGAGGAGCAGGGCAAAGGGAGTTGGGGTATTCCCTGGTGATTCAGATTGAGATTGCAGCAAAAATGGATGCATAAAAGATGAAAAAAAGCAGAAATACTTTCTTTTGTATTTAGACATTTTTTTTGTTGTATCTACTTAGTTAATTTTTTTTTCTTTGTTTTGTCAATTTTTTTTTGTTGATAGATACGAGGAGGACTGAAATAAATTACAATTCTTCACTCTCAGACTCGTTGTCACTACCTGGAGTAGAAGGCGTAGGAAGAGACACCGATGATATATCCATCATCTCGTTGAATTTTTGGTACCATTCTTTGATACAAACCAAGCGTTCGATTGATCGGGATGCAAGTCTGTGTTGCTGGGAGCCGATAATGGTTTTGGTTCGCGAGAAGACTCGTTCTGATGGGGCACTTGTTGCCGGAATGCCCAGGTAAGTCTTTGCCATCAACGATAAGGAGGGGTATATTTTTCGGTGTTGGGACCAGTAGGAAAGGGGACTCGTTGTTGCCTTCTCATTGACTTCCGACAAGTACTGATCAATTTCGGTGCCAAGATCATTAGCAAATGTCGCTTCACCGAATATGTCGGCCTCAATTACAGAAAGCCGCGGAGCTCGTTTTGCTTGATCGTTCTTTGAAGTGGCTGACTGTTGCATTTTGCTTGGACTGCGATCAAAAGCCCGGGCCTCGAATCTGAAAATCCGAAGTGCTTGATCGACGGTAAGAGTGGTAATGTTCTGTTCAGCCAAGAAGGCTTGATTCTTCTCAAAATGTTTTAACTTGATTCGTGGATCAAGTATCATTGAACAAATGGGCGCTGGTTTTTCTAGCGCCGATACAAGATATTTTTTAAGTTTCTTGATCATGTCGTCCGCAGCCGGAATAAGTTGTGCTGTATCGTATTCCGCCCGGATTTGATAAATATTTTTGATAAGAGACATGTAGATAGGAAGGGCCATACTGAGCGTGGGGAACTTCGAGCGGCAAAGTATCTTCGTGACATCGTTGAGGGGAGCCAAAAATTTGGTGATTTGAGCCACCTTATCCCACTCAGCATCTGAGAGGGCATATCGGCTTGGTTCGCCCGATGAGCAATATGTTTTACACGCATCGCGGAGTTGAAGAGCTCGATGGAGCATGTTGTATGTCGAATTCCATCGAGTTCGGACATCTAGAATAAGCATCCGCGCTTGAGTATGAGGGGTTCCGCCTTGACTGCGAGCCTGGCTGTTGACAAAATCAACGACCGCTTCGAAAGCTTCACGTCATTGAGGTGAATTGCGAATGTATGTCGCCAAGCCATGAGTGCGCGAAACAATCGTTTGAAGATTAATGTGCCGTCCGTCTGGTAGGTCAACCAGGTGAGCAATGTCCATCCTTCCCAAGTTCATCTCACCCTCATTGTTGTTGAGAGCTTCTGGATCTGCCCCAAAGGCCTTGATCCCATCATGCGCCGCAAGATTGATGACATGTGCCATACAGCCCAAAAGCTGGCTGCTGGCTTCGAAGATTCCCCCTAGGCGGTGTTCGACACGTGCAGCTAGTGTAGAATTGCTCGATGCATTATCCGCCGTAATGCTGACCAGTTTGTCGGAAACCTCGAGTTTGTCTAGGGTGTCCACAAACAGGTCCCCGAAGTTGCTGCCAGTGTGTCGTCCTGTAATAGACAATTTCATTGATCAATCAAAAGCCAACAAAATAACTGATAAGTATCAATAAACCAAATCTGATACCTTCGACAGCGGGCATGGCAATAAGCAGATCGAGCATATTCCAGTCGGGAGTGATGCCATGCGCCGTAATAGCCATGAAGGCTTTCATGTTCGGAGAAGTCCAAGCGTCGACCGTGAAAGAGAGATGCCCGATAGGTGAAAGAACCTTCTGATTGTGTTCTGTGTGGGCAATATACATGTGATCTATGATGTTTTTGACTGATTTGCGGCCATATTCCATACTGGCGGTCTGTGGGTTGAGAAGCTCCATTAGGTGGATAAAAGACGGTCGTTCCACTATCGAGAAGGGCAAGTCCGCCTCAGCAACAAGGTATCCAATTGCGCGTCGTAATACCTCGGCTGTAACAATTGGCTGTGTCATGCCATCAGTCATTGATGAAGAAGAAGGGGAAAAAAAAAAAAAAAAAAAAAATTGGGCTTACACGCTGCTCCACCCGTTGCCGCTTCATGAGATTGGGAAGGAG